>BMAU01015863.1:0-71042 GCA_019973935.1 Trichonephila clavipes
ATGCAAAAATATCCTTCTTCAATAACTAACAGTTTATTTTGATTTTTCTAAGTAGAGTTATTTATTTAGAGATGTAAAAATGTATATAAAAATGGGAATTTATCCCTATTTTTTTCTGGTTTATGTATGAATGAGTTTCACACAGCAAAGGTACATTCTATACGAATAAAACAACAATCATGAAAAACAATTTCCACATAACAAATAGTTATGTGGTTAGGTATATATATATATATATATATATAAATAGTATATATATATGGTTAGTTATATATATATATATATAATATTATAGTTCCACATGACATAGTTAAAGTGTATCTTATCCTACATGTTTTATATATAAAATGAAACCTATTTAAAAACAAATTTTTATTTTATTTTACTCAGCATAATTCTAACTTTTCAATTGAGTATTTAAAACTTCTTTTAAATAAATATTGATTGAAATTGAGAATATCTCATTTGTTTATTTTGTAATTTCAAATGCTTGCTTCATTTAGGATTTTACCACTTAATATTTATGTTTTGAACGTTAAAATATGTTATTTTTCATTGTAAAAATTTTTTTGTATACATTTTAAATTTATCCCCATTTTCATTACAATAGGTTTAAAACTAAAAGAAAATACTTCTAAAATTTCAAAATACAGTCGGACCCCGATTTACCGAACCCCAGTTTAACGAATTGCGCAATTTAGCGAATTTTTCTCTTTCCCCGATTAAAATAAAGGCCCCCCTATTTAACGAATAATAAACCCAGAATTAAGGAATTATTTCCACAGATAGAATTTTTTTTTATCAGTTTGTATTAGAAAAATGTGATTTTTTTTTTCAAACGACATATCCTTTTTGTCCGGAACAGAAAAAGACTTTTTATAAGCAGCAAATATTTCAACGGAATCCGGTGAAGACCATTATTAGATTTTACAGGGGGCAGATGCAATAGCGCACACAGGAATTTTTCAAGGGGAGGGGGTCCGGGGTCGAAAGTTCACCATTCTTGTATCATGCTCCTTTTGATTTTGTCGATTTTCGGGAACAAAACACAGTAAAAAACTAATTATTGAATAATAATTAATATTAATTAATAAAATTAATTATTAATAACAAATACTTAATTAAGTTTCACGTACTATATACTTAGAATTACAATCAATCGAAAAAATATCAAGTGCTTTTTTGGGTCCGAACCCCCAGGACCCCCTTGTGTGCGCCACTGGACAGATGAATCATGAGTGTAACCTATCCCGTGAATTTTGAATTGCACAGGGTATTCTTTTCTTATCTTATCTCATTTCATAATACAAGTGATATTTTGAGATTTTAATGATTATATTACACTTGATGACGGACTAACTATCTGTGCAAATGAAGTTGAGAAAATCGTTGATTTGTTGGAGCCAATGAATAGTGATTCTGATACCGAAATGGATAATGAAACTCCTGTCAAAACTGTTAAGTTTTCTAATGCTTTACATTGTTTGGAAACTGGGAAAACATACCTTACGAATATAAATGACGTAGTTTTTTTCCCTCTCTATTAAATCTATTTGTCAGCATTTTAAAATTTCCAATTAACTTGTGCGTAATAAAACTTGTACATAAACTTTTCGCTGTTGAATAAAAAGTGTGTATTTTCTAACTATGGATATTTTTTTGTGTAGTGGCGTTTTTTATAATTTATAAAAGATAAGAGCAAAAAATTTGTATTTTGTTTGGACCCCGATATAATGAATAACCCCTAATTAACGAACAAAATGTTCAGTCCAAATGAATTCGTGAAAAAGGGGTCCTACTGTATTTTATATTTATCCTTATTGTCTTTGTTTTAAAACTAAAAAAAATACTTCTTTAACTTCAAAATTTGTGTTTATACAATCATGTAACAAATACGTTTCAAAAAGTTGCTAAAAAATCCATTAAGAATGCATACTTTTTCTTTAGTAGCTTATCGTCGGTCTAATTATCAGACTGCGTAACTCCACTGGTGTAACTCATTTGATATCGGAGTGCAACGCGCCAAACGCTTTTTGGCGCGATTCCTTAATCGCGCCAAGCAGCGGTTGTTGTCGGGTTACATGAATTCCAAGATGACACGGCATAGCGTTTCCCCCTTGTTTTGTCTACGCCATGCCTCAGTGCGCGCTCCGTTTTTAATTTATTCTTTCGATCAGAGTAATCACATTTTTTTTTATTTCATAATAAAACTAGATTTCGAAGGGAGAGGTGGTGCTAGATTTTAACATAAAATAAATTCAACAAAAAGTAATATTAATGTATTACGCTTCCAGATATAAATTATTTACACTATTTTAAGCATTCATTACACGTAATTTGTAACAATATCGCACGATAAAAATATCGAAGTAAACCATATTGTAATATTATCGCCTATCTTGGAGAACATAAACAACAACTTGACGCCTAGTCCTACTGTATCAAATTAGCATCCCAGATGGAGTTACGCAGTCTGATAATTAGACCGACGATATGTACTTTATTCATTGGTTCACTTTTGTCAAGGTAGTTGTAAGATTGGACTGGCGTTAAAAATCTATATAGGTGGCGCTGACATCGAAATCGACAGAAATGAAAAAGAAAGACAACATGGAGAGGCGAGCGGAATGGCGTTACGTTAGCAAGTATAGAAGAAAAATGGTGTTAATTAAATGTATCGTATTAAGTTTTTTATGTTGTTTTGTATTGTGTGTGTGGCGGTATTTGGAATAATATATATATATATATAAATCTTTAGCCATTAAAGATTGCCCGACTTTATTGTGTCTGGTTAATTATGAAACTTCAGTTGAAACAACGAATCTACAATCACTAAGTTAACGTAACTGTGGTCTATATATATTACTTTTTCCTTTGAATAAGCTATGTTAAATAAAGATAAGTTTCTTATATAAAGCATTTACTATAAATAATTTGCATCGAAAGCTACATGAGAGGGATTCTCAATCTTTAGTCTACAAATACATCTTACATAGTGTTTGATAAAAAAAAGTTCAATTAATATTTTAAATTCAGCTAACATCTGCGTGTGTGTGTTTCTACAAAACATTTTATATTTTAAACTCTTGTTTATCAAAATAAGGGTTTCTGATATTGTTACTTTATCACTATTTTAATCTTTCAACAACTCTGAAATTTGAAACATCTTTTACTAAAATAATTCTTCGAATTTCATTATTTCCTTCTATTTAATTTTTCTGCATATCTTTTATGAAGAATTAAGCCTAAAATTATTTTTATGAATACCAAATTCTCATTTAAGCAGGGATTACCTTGTGAAGAGGAAGGAATTTTCAATGGGGGGTCGGGATCGAAAGTTCACCATTCTTATATCATGCTCCTTTTGATTTTGTCAATTTTCGGGAACAAAACACAGTAAAAAACTAATTTTTGAATAAATAATTAGCATTGATTAATAAAATTAATCATTAATAGCAAGTAATTAATTAAATTTTACGTACTATATACTTATCAATAGGAAAAAAATCAAGGGCTTTGGGGGGGTCCGGACCCCCCTTGTGTGCGCCACTGTGAAGAAACGATCTTATTCTTTTTATGCACTTTTTGTAATATGTGTACAGTGAAAATCGCATAACGCGAAAACGCTCATGACAAAATATCAATTAACACGAAATGATGCAACGGTTCCGACAAACTGCTTCGTATTTTCATGCATTTTTTCTTTTAACACGAAAAGAAAATTGTTTAACACGAAAAGATTTCCCTTCTGGGAATGAGCAAAGTACGGAAAACACCAACCACGCAGGTTCATCATAGGAAGAATTCGTTGCAGTAGATGGTGATAATGTGAGTACAGTCCCAATTATGGCAGATAAAGACTTTTTGGAGTTTGATCTAAGTTCAAAAAATATTATTGACACTGATTCTGAAGACGAAAATGAAAAGAGTAACGCAGCTCCTGTTCCCACATCATCTGAAATGAGGAGCATGATGAAAAGTATGCGTAGTTTTTTGATACCCATTACTATGGTGAAATGAGTAACAAAATGGACGACACTGAACAATTTGATTCTAAAAAGGACAACGCAAAGAAAAATATCAGATTATTTTCCAAAAACTCAATAAATGTTTTGTTTTTTCAAAACCTTGAAAATTTCGCATTAAACTTCATTGTGAATGTTTTTGTTTCATTGATTTTTATTAAGTAATGCATGCATACATATGCAAGCGAATAAAATGTATCCTAATAAACTTAATTTTGCTGAATATATGTTTTTTTTCAATATCGTTTAACACGAAAAAATATTTCAGTCACCTCAGTTGGAAGTTAAACGATCTTCACTCTACTACAGTGGTTCTCAAACTTTCAATGTGTTCGAGACCCAATTTTCAATCATAATTTTCATGGCTGTCCTCTCCATACAATAATAACCTATTGAATTCAATCATACTATTTTTTGACGCTAAAGCTACAATACGACTTTAATTATGAACTTTACAAATTATCCAGATAAGTATTAAATTTTGCATCTAATTTTGTGCATGACAAGCACATGGAGTCACTAGTAGTTATTAAACTTGTTCTTAACTTAGGCATTGGTTCTTGCTGCAAAGGATTCATTTTTAGGGGATGTCTTTTATTCCATGCATTTTATAATTTACTTTTATTTATACTCAAGAGAGTATATCACTTCATTTCATATTCTTTTCGTATATATAGAAATATTAACGCACATTTTTATTTCATTCTTTTAAAATACAAACGATATTGTCTTCTTTTGGAGCATCATCATAAAGATTCAAGCCACGAATTCCGGCCTTTATTTCTTGATACTGTATTTCCTTTGATACCCGTAACCTCTTATGTGGAGAGCTCTCGTGAATTCTGTACTTCCCGTCCATGTCGTCTCTACTTACAGTACATTAGCAATGCAGCTGTTTGTTATTTTATCCCATGAAATCATCACCCAAGTCATGACCCTTTCCATCCAGGATTCACAATGTTTCCCGCACTGATTTCCCCTTATATTTTCCATAACAGTCATTCGCAACCGTTTGCAGTGTCTTTCAAGGGCATGCTTATTAGAACTACAGTTGAAGTTATGCTATCATTCCTGTGAGCTTCTTACTGACGACGTTCGTTAGTCATTAAATATTACGTTTTTATAGTATATGAACTTCTATTGGTCATTCGGCAATGTCTTTCCCCTCCCTACACTCTTTTTTGGGGATAACGTTCTCACGACTTATTTTAAGGATAGGGATTATGTGATGTGAGCAATCTGCTGATAAAACGTTAAAGGTCATTTTTCAAATTGGTCATATTTTCGAGAAAGCACAGAGCATATATATAAATACCCACAAAGGGGATTATAACTTAAATCACATTTTCAAAAGGTTGTAAAAAAAAGAACCATTGATCAGAATGGTGTTTAATTTGACTGCAACATGTGTTACGGTATACGGAATTTTATCTCAAGAATCAGCACACACACACACATTATAACATAACAGTGAAACGTATAAGACGAAAATCAGTAGATGGGAAATATATGCAATGATAACATATAACAATTTCATAGGGTTTAAATATTTTATTCAGTCAAGAAATACAGCTACGGGAGCAAAATAAATCAATAAATAATGTGTTGGTCCATCTTTGATCTCCTGCAAACTGTTTCCCCGCTGGACATTGACTCGTAGAGTTGACTCATGTCCTCCTATAGCAGGGGTGGACAGACTTTTCCAAGGCACGGGCTACTTCTAATTTTCTCAAGATGTTGCGGTTCACCCAGTGTTAGTGGCGCACTGAAGGGGGGATCCGGACCATCCCTCATAGCCCTTGATTTTTTTTCGATTGATTATAATCCCAAGTAAAAAAAAAAAAAAAACCGTTAAATGTAATTAAGTATTTGTTATTATTATTTTTTTTATTAATTAATGTTAATTATTTATTCAGTAACTTATTATTTTTTTGCTACTTTTTGTTCCCGACAATTGGCAAAATAAAAAAAAATATGTTTGGCTACGAATTGGGGTATGATACGAGAATGGTAAAACTTCGACCCCACCATCTTGAAAAATTCTTGTGTGTGCCACTGCCCAATGTTGTTGGTGTTGTGAGGCAAGGAAAAGGCTTCTATTAGAACTTAAAAATAAATACGGAATGTGTTCTTACCTTTTGTAACAACTCTTTTAAAACCGCTTTTAAACCAAGACACAATATAGAAACATAATAATAATAGCCACACAAATATAATAATATCAAATGATTCATTTATTATGAAACAATTCAAAATACATTTAAAAAAAATAAAACATTTTTATCTAAAGTTAGTTTTTGTTGTTAATAGTCAGCAGAAGACTTAGTCTGCGTGCTGTCAGCCAATCTTGAATTTTCCGTATATAATTACCACCTGCTAAAATCTTCAGGCGGTCACCCCAAAATGTCTTAAAAGTCCACTGGTCGATCGCAATCGACGTAATTGCCCGCCTCCTTCTTCCCAGTCCTATAGGATTGCTTCACATACACATTTAAATTGGCGAGTTATACCGGTACGATTCAGATTAGCTTGAAGATGTTAGGTCAAAACAACCTAAACTCTATCAAGATCTATCTGATGATTGATCGGGCAGGAGAGAAAAGAATATTAGAGAACAGCGAAGACAATTAACAAAAAGAAGTGCCTTTTATGGTCGGGCATTACTCTCTAATTTATAATCGCAAGACACGAGTGGCGCACTCAAAATTTTTCAAGGGGGTCCAAAATTTTTCAAGAGGGTCTATTCTTGTATCATACCTCAATACGCCGCCGAACATTCTTTTGATTTTATTGGTTTTAGGAACAAAAACAGTAAAAAATAAATTATTGAATTAATAATTAGCATTAATTGATAAAATAATAATAATAATAATAACAAATAATTATAAAAAATTAAAAATACCAAATAATTACATTTTACGAACTTGTATAAATAGGGTTTCCACCAATCAAACAAAAAATTAAGGGCTTTGGGTGTCCAGACCCGTGGACCCCCTACCCTCTCTCTTGTGTGTGCCACTGCAAGACACTATGAAAGTAGGACAACTTTACGGAGTACAGAATGCCGTCGACGTACTTCCGTGCTATGAGGATGTCGTCATTCAAATGAAGTAAAATGACTCCCAATCTCGTAATTTCTAATTGTCAGGTTGTATGGCGGACGAGACAGTCCTATTCAAATGCAAGCCTAGATTCCGCGGAAATATGAATCACAACATAGCATAACTATGCAGCGTAGAATCTCATCGACAGACCGGCCCCCGTACTGTAAGGGTGTCACGAGTGACTACCAAAGACATCCAATTATCAAATGAAATGACGACTCAAATTTTCTACAACTCCTGGTTATGTGGTGGACTTCAGTAGGGTGAGTACCCCCCACAGTCCTGTGTGTCTTCAGACACAGCTTTGCTGGTCATCTGAGCTCAATTCTGAAGAGGAACTCGTCGTCTAAAACAATTCTACTCCATTCTATGAGATTCCAGGATGAATGTAGGGATGGCGATCTGAGATCAATTAATGGAAAAATCGATTTCTCGGGCCAAAAAAAAATCGATTTTTTTAATCCATATGTAGCATTGAATCGATATTTCATCTTAGAAAATCGACATTCGATTTTACTCCAATTTTATTTTAATTAAAGTCAGGGATAGAGAATTTAAGCACTATTTATCGCGGGTAGTTGTGCACCTGAAGTACGATCCTGTACTTTACTGGTAATAATAAAAAAAACTCTATTTATCATCACGTTTTCTCAATAGCCATGATGTATACGAGTATTTCGGGAGATCATTTGTTCTTTTTGAGCGCAGCAGCAACAGCGCAAGTGATGAGCGGAACCGCTTGGATCCCAGTAGAATTGACAGACTGTTGTTTTTAAAAAGCTTAGATATTAAGCATTGTGCTATAAGCTATATTACCTATTTTGTAAACTTTTTAATGTAACAAATACATTTAAAAAATAAATGCCTTCTTTTATATCTGATACTTTGATATGGTAATAAAAATAATTGTAATTGTCTAATTCCCTGAACTAAAAAAATCCCCTGATTTTATGGATAGGAGATCGTTTATTATAGTATTTTTTTTTGTTTTGTTTTTCATAAAATGGATTTATATTTACATTGTCAATGTAGACTTGAAAAAAAAATCGATCTTTTAGACTTCGATTTTTTTGTGAATCGATTCATCTGATTACGATTCGAATCGGTTTAAAAATCGATCTTTTTTGTGAAGAATCGCCACCCCTTGATGAATGTCCCTGGCATTACTGAGAACGCGTGAAGCTTTAAGGATCGGTGAGGGGCAGTGGGTGCTTCGGCTTCTGTATACTCATTTCCCATTCGCTCAGTCACCTTTCGATGGTCAAAAACGTCCCTGGCGTCCTGTTACATATTGGATTGCTGATAGATAAGTAACAGGATGTATATGAATAACGTGATCGAACTATTACTGTGACCTTGCACATTCTTCCGTTACTTTCGGTCAACTACTACGTTCTTGATCGTTCTGTACGGTTATGGTCCACTGATTCTTGCCAGTTCTTTCGAATAGTAATATTTTTTCGACTCAAGTTCTAAGAGATCCTTCAATTTGAAACCCTGATTTTTTTTTTTTACTTCTTTACTTCACTCAAATGATAACGACTGCTCATGATTTTCATAAATCTATTCACGAGACATTATTTAAAAAAAAAATTAAACAGGGAATTTATACAATTTGCCCCAGAATAAACAATTTTCTGCGCTTGCATATGAGTTAATTCCTCATTTCATGATTTTCATCATTTCTTTTGTTAAAATGTCGATACACTTTTAAATAGAAACACTCAAATTTGTTAGTTTGCGTAATTTTTTTTCTTTTTAATTTTAATTATCGTGCTGGTAACACCAGAATCAATAAGACCAAGGCTATTGACAATGGTCTTCGTCATTTTAAACCTCGGTCAAATGACGAGAATAGCTGGCAGTAGCGTAACGTACACTCCGCAAGCCGCGTAGCAGGGGGGAAGGGCAGGATTCTAAGGGGCCTAAAGCCTGACTGAAGTCAAGTACATAAGAAAATTCTTTATAATATCCAGCTTGGAAGCCAAGACCAGACTTTCCAAGAGGCCCTTAATGTTCTCCGTTACACCACTGGGAGCCGGCATCCCACTGTCCAACCTTTCACGATATGAGAACGTGAGGACTTTCGATTAAATTTGAGTAGAATTTGTGCTGACCAAGAAAAATTCAGCATTAAAGAAACTTCCGAACTTTTTTTTAAAAAAACAATCTTTTATATTTATTAATATATACTAATTATAAAATTCAAAGAATTTATTATTTCTATAAATAACTTTAAATTTTTCTTTAAAATTGCATTTGCTTAAAGACGGACCCAAAAAATATAGTACTCGATCCTCATCAAAAATTTAAAACTGACATTTTTATATATTTCCTTATATCTATATATAAAGATTTTTTTGTTACATATTTTTTCTCACAGATAGTATAATGATCACTCTTTCTTCCTACTTATCTACATGAAACATGCACATGTATTCATCAGATAGCCTAAAAATTACAAATTTCAAATATCATTCCTGATATTGATCGTGGGATGGATGACGTGATAAGCTTTTTCGATCACAGAAACTCTGTTGAGAGTTTATAATATTTGTTACCTACTGATATTTATTTCGATTATCCGATAAACATATCTGTTCCTTTATCAGAGTGATTATCTGTATCCGTTGATCGGTTAGATTTCCTTGATTGAACATTTATTGTTATTTATTAATAATAATAAGGCACGGTACGTACAACACATCTGAATATCTCAGAGAAGTATTCTCATCGACAAAGAAAAGGGATTCTGTTATATAATTATGTAAAATATTTCGATAAGAAACCACATCGTAAGTTTCACTTTCTGCGGGGAAACCTGTTTATTTAGATCAGCAATACTACTTGCGTCACGATTTTTTCCTGTTAGATTCAATTTTCGCTCTGAACTTTGAGCACCCCAGACACTACTGCCATCTGGCGATGGTTGATGGCAGCATACATTCCATGCTATAGTTGTAACGATAAACATGATTTGTTTGTAGGGGCTTTTAATTACATGGAAGAAATACAAGACGAAGAGAGTATACATCTTAAAGATGGCCAGGTAAGTTTTTAAACGAATCATCTTATCTGTTTCTTTCACCGTTTCCCGTAATTTTTTTTAATTAGAAAAGAACAATTAAAATTGTAACGACTGATTGTCTCAAATGTTTCATAAACGTGTTCCGTTACTTTTTTGTTGAGAGGTGGGAAATATTTCATGGTTTATATATATATATATATATATATATATATATTGATTTTTAATAAGTTTTCCCTTTTTTCCCCAAAGAAAATAAATAACAAAGTATTTGTGACATATCATGGGATTTGGTTGTTATGAAACGAAATGAAAGACTGGATGATGATGTGTTTAAATAAACTCAATAATACTTCTTTGTACACTTTTGGCGACAAATGATGATTGAAAAGGGGGGTGATTGAGTACTGGGTGCATTCAAAAATTTTCAAATGCTTAATTGCTTGCAGTGATTTCTGCTGTTCAATATGACACAGACATGGTATCCTAGGTGTTTATAACTTGTTAGAATTTCTTAGTTCAGTTACGTAATGTAAGAAACCTGTAGTTCTGACAGTTGATGTTTCGACCACACAGGTGTTTTTCTCCCTCATTTGGCGTCGAAAATTAATTTGAAATTATTTATTGAAAAAATTCGTTCGTTGTACTATTGTTTCATCTTATTCGCGTTTTTTCCTCTTTGTGTACATTCAATTATAACCTTATGAAAACTCAATAATTATGTAAACTTATTAGTTGTCATGAAATATAAATATTGAGTTTTATTTCACTTTGCAATATTTTAATAATTTCTGATCATATATTATTCGCCATATATTATGCTTTCATAACTTCTAATGCCGTTATTATTTGCTATTTATTTCAGTAAATTGGCTATTTTTTTGTTGAAGATTTCATTAATACATATTATAATGTGTATATTGAATTTTTATTTAAAATATGTATAAATATTTATTATTTAATTGCTGATGAAATACTTGAGTAATAGTACCATATGAATAATTTTTTTTAATAAATTAAATACTAATATGTGCTGTGTTCTTCAGGAAAATACCTTGTTTATACTCTTGTGTTTATTGCGGGGGAATAGCAGGACGTAAGATGAAAAGGGGCAATGTATAATTAGGTTTTCTTCATAGCTTTAAAAGTAAATTTTTTAAATGCGAGGTTAAAAGTTCGAAGTTTTTGAAAAAAAAAATGTTTTTAAAACGTAATTTTTAGTTGAAATGTAAAATGCATTGTTTATTACAAAAATGGTAAACCGTGAGTTATTTTTAAAAAAATTATTTTGCTTTCCTTTTTAAAACATGTTTAGTAGAGGATTTTTTTCTAAAAACCGAATGTATATATGTATGAACAAATTCTATCAATCAGATGCCATCTCAGTTTAATGTAATAAAAAAAAAAAAAAAAAAAAAAAAACTGACGGAGAGGAAGTTATTTTGCTTACTACATCGACAGTAATTAAAATTCTTTAATATTAAGGCCAAATCATAGGGAAATCCCGGAAACAAGATATCCCAAAAATTCTAGAAAATTACTTTCACATTTTGCTGTATAAATTATATACAATTTACTATATAACTATGCTTCAAATATTTGTTAATCCTTGTATAAAATAAGAATCACAAGCAATACCTATCCAAACGAATTTACTTATTGAAAACTTTTGTAAAAAAATACTATATATATTTCCTACTCTTTTTTTTCGTCTTCAGAATTCTTTAGACATTGTTTACTTAAATAATATTATTATTATTATAGAAGCATTTTTTATAAAAAGAGAACATTTTGAAAAAAGGTTATTCTAAGTTAAATTTTTACTAAAATATTGTATTTAAATAATTTTTTTGTCATAATGTACTTAAAACAATTTTATACATGTATTCTAGTCGAAGTGACACTAAATATCATGAAAATTATTCATTTATGCTTTTTTTTAAATCACGGTTCCGAACGTAGTCGGATACCTTAAAGTGTGATAAAAAAAATTTAAATGACGTGAACCATGAATAAAGTGTAATTTAAAATTCTTGGGCCCTTTAAAAAATGAATGCTGTCAAATTCCGTTTGAGTAACATTAGTTAGTTTTGTTAAATTGTTACCGTCTGTATGTGAGTCTTGTTTCAACTGTAGGTCGTTGGTTGTTCAAATGGGAAATTCTGATCACCATAATGCATGTTTTTACTGATTATAGATTAAGTGACCAAACGTCCTCCTTTAAATAGGACAGTTCTCTTTTTATAGGTTCTGCGCTTGAAAAGTGTCCTCCTTTTCAATATTTTAAAATTGATCTGTTAATCTCTATTTTCAGAGATGAACCAAAAATGTTTCCAAAATGTCGAAGAATGGTCTGAAACAAATATCACTAGAAATAACAGTTTTCAATGATGTTTTTTGACTTCATCGCGAGTAAATTGGGCAGATATTGAAAACTGTGTTAATTTTTTAAAAAGAAATGCCTGATATTAAAATCGTTGACAATCGTTGACGTAAAGTCAATGTTAAATACAAAGACTGAATGTACATTTAAATTATAATAAATTGAAACAATTCGAACATCAACATGCTGAAATTGATAAAAGATGGGTAGAAATACGTAACCATTATTATTATTATTATTATTATTTAAAAAATAAACACATTCCTTATAAAAATTTAGTTATTCTTTTTGAATTTACGTTGTGCTACCCTGGAACTAAAGTAGCAGTTGAAAGAGTTTTTTTTTTCAGTTGGTAATGGTTTTTGTGAAATGACTAGTGAGAAATCAAAATTGAATGTTAATATTTTAGCTACAATGCTTACCTTAAAATTCAGTATGAAGGATATTTTTTGCCCGAACTTTCCGATATATTAAAAAATGATACGTTGACAAAAAAAAATTAATGGAAAAAATACTCGTTTAAGACAATAATTAAAAAGAATGTAAGTGTAACTAGCGTATTTTTGTTTGAATTAATAAAACATTTCACATACATTTAAGTTGTAATTTTTTCTTAAATTTTTCGTCCTCCTTTTCATTGTGAAAAAAATGGACACCTTATTAAAGAGTACCAGCTGTATGGCCCGGCGTTGCACGGGCTTTCTCTACTTTTGTAAGAAAAAGTTTCAGCTAGATATACTTTTTTAAAATTTCTTTGTGTTAAACGGGCTATTGCAGTTTTAAGAAATAGTGCATATTTTTCAGAATTAAAAAATGCCGACTCATATGTGCATCGATAAAATAAACGTTAAACACAACAAATAAAATTGATAAAAGTGTCAATTTATTACATTATTTTTATCATTTAAAACTATCAATTTTTTTTAAAAAAAAAGTTAATCTATGTGGAATCATTAGCCTGTGAATTAAATATTATATTTAAAGCACAGTTTCCAGAGTGAGGGGTGAGGACCCTGTTCCACAGGTCACTCCACAGTATGCAAAATAAGTGTTTTCATAAAAAAATTGTTTTAATAGTTGATTATGTAAACACTTACATTGCCATTATAACATTACAACAAACACACGCGTCAACAATCAACATTAATCATGAAAGCCAAAATCAAACGCAAATTAATGTTGAAAACCAATATCAAACGCGAATTAAATTGAACAGCAATGAAACAAAAATAACATTAAAACGCATGCATCAACAACTAACGTTATTTCCGTACATATTCTCCGAAAAAGGGGGGTTGCGTGGTAGTTGCGGACCCATAACATTTCGTGGTATTTGCGGACACTCCGTAACGCATCGTGGTTTGAGCAGACACATTTTTTCCTCCATCTTAGAACAGATAATGGATGCAGATAAATAAGGAAATAAATACTTTTAAAAATCACAAATATAATTTAAAACAGTATTTTAAGTGGCAAATCTCTTTCACCTGGGATAACAATACTTTTACTTACTATTAATTTTTAAATATTTCTCTGAAAGTGTTTATTTCTATTACATTTCGCTATGTTTAAAATGCCTTCACACTATAATATCTTAACAATTCAATATAAATAATTAAATCCGATTTACAAAATGTATTTATCCTTATAAGATAATTGATTGTTAACACGGTAAACTTCGGTAAAAAAAAAAAGAAAAACGTTATTCCAGGTGAGAAAGAGAATATTTTCTGAACTTTTGACGTAAAAGATTTATAAATCACGAATAGGAATTGGACATATTTCTGAAAAGTTATTTTTAAAAATTCATTTGGAAATACTATTTGGATACCATTGCAAATTTAAAATCATATACAGATAAACATTTTGAAAGCAATAAGCAGTGCCAGTTTATCCTTTGGGCGCTTGGGACGGGCGCCCAGGGGCCCGGATAAGCCGGACTTAACCAGATTTTCTAGTGATAAATTTCGATCCTCCAGTTCCAAGAAGGCTTGTAGATTTTCTGCCTCCAAAGCCCGAAATGAGCTTAAATCGTCTCTGACATTAAGAAAACTCTTTTAGTATACTCTGTAAATATACTTGAGACCAACTCTTCTGGGAGACTTGACATGTAGCATTGAAAAATGGCACCGAATCCTTATGCATTTGCTAAACACTACAAAGCAAAACCTGAACCCTACATGACAATGCTTAGCTCCTTATCATGAATCAGAGCACGATCTTGTGGAATTTGGGATCGTTTTTCATTTTATACTTAGAACTACGACTTGTTGGTTTGTAGGTTCTACGATTGAAGTCCATTGAAAAAAGAAATTCACTGGGGCAAGAAAGTTCAGGTCACTGTTCATCACAGTTTAGTTTGCGTTACTCTTCGTAAATAGATGAAGTCAACTAAAACGCGACAAAAATCAATTTGTTATATGCGCATGTACAATGGCGTTATTCTACGAGAGTGCGAAAAAGAAATTGAAAAATGAAAGATTCTTAAAAAAAAACATTTTCATTGCCACTTCTTTATAATGTCTATAGATGATTATATCAGCATTTAAATTTCAAGATCAGAACCATTTTTGTGTTTAAAAGATATTAGTAGCTTAGAAATTATACTCTTGGTTGTATTTTATTCATTATCGTGTTTGAGTAAAAAATTGTTACAAGAAAAATAACGCGCGCGCGATTTTCTCTCATTAATAAATCTCTTTCTTTTAAAATTTCATTTTGAACTCGCGACGTCTCGAATTCATATACAGTGAGCCACAAAAGTGTTCCTACACTTGCAATTTCTTATAAAGTTTAATGTTTTCGACTAATAAAAATTAATGTATTGTAATTGTAATTTTTTTATGATATCTGCAACTTGTTCTCAATGGAACTACATAATTATTTTTTTAAAAATAGTGTAACTATTTTTAAAAAAAATTGATAATCAAAAAGCTGCTAAAAAATTACGCCACAAAAGTCTTCGTACACTTAACAAAAATTTACTTCACATTTTGTGTTTATTTTTGTCATGTTTTCTTTTTTTTTTACATCAAAATCTCACCAAATATGTTCTACTGGGCTAAATAAAGTGATTGAGGTGGTGTTTTCATAATTTGGGGACAGTTATAGAGACACCAGAGGCGTACATTGAGAGCAGTGCTCTTGGCGTCATTACCCTGTTATAAAATGAAGTCGTCTCCAATATCCAAATTTCGCGTGGATAATTTAAAATTTCTCTTTAAAATATTTAAATAGAGCTCATGATCCACAATACCATCAAAAAAATACTAAATTACCTAATTCTGAGGCCAATTTACACCCCCACGCCAGAACACATTCACTTCAATGCTGAAGTATGGAGGTGGAGGAGTTTTTGTTCCACATAAATTCATGGGATTAAACTCCTTACTTTTTTTTATTTACAAGCTATTATAGGCCCATTGGGACCAAAAATGTTGAATTATCTGCCATCCCAATCAATTTGAAGTCAATTTTGAATTTTCTGAAACTTAATCCCAAGAATCTAGTTGGATGACAGAATCAGGTAATTTGGTATTTTTTTGTTGATATTGTGAATCATGAGCTCTATTTAAATATTTTAAAGAAAAATTTTAAATTATCCGCGCGAAATTTGGGTATTGGAAACGACTTCATTTTTTAACAGGGTAATGACGCCAAGCGCACTGCTCTCAATGTACGCCACTGGTGTTTCTATAACTGTCCCCAAATTATGAAAACACCACCTCAATCACTTTATTTAGCCCAGTAGAACATATTTGGTGAGATTTTGACGTTTAAACACAAAATGTCAAAAAGAATGGAGGAAAATCGATGCTGAAATTACAAAAATAAATCTATACCAAGATGCTCAAAAAAATGTAAACCTATCCTACTAAGTAAATATTTTGTTGAGATTTTTGTTACGAAGACTTTGTGGCGTAATTTTTAGCAGCTTTTTGATTATTAATTTTTAAAAAAATAGTTACACTATTTTTTCAAAAATTAATTATGTCATTCCATTAAGAATAAATTAGAGATATCATAAAAAAATTACAGTTACAATATATTAATTTTTATTAGTCGAAAACATTAAATTTTATAAGAAATTGCAAGTGTGTGAACACTTTTGTGGCCCACTGTATATAAATAAAACTACACTTGTAAAACTGACGTAGACATTTATTTAGTGTTAAAATTAGGTGATAAAAATTATACTATTGCTCTCGTACAAATTATTCTATTTGTTCTTTTCCTCACCGCTTTTAACCTGACTCTTACTGCAGCTTAAATTTCAATGCCTGGAAATGACGTCATAGCCCACATAATAGACTAGTTATGGCTCAAATTCTGTAAACTTTTATTTTTAAAACATTCTACCACCTCTTTATTTCTGAATTTGGAAATATTTCATTTAATTTGAATGTTTTACACATTAACACCATTTCTGTCTATTTAGTTAGATGTTAGGAATATATTCTGTATATTAGTTAATATTCTGAAAAAGCCAAGAACTAGCTAGCTAAAAGAAATCTTCACTATGAAATTCGAGTCTGAAACATGTCAGTTTCAGATTGTATCTGCATTTAACTGTGTGTTGGTTATTGGAAATAAAAATGAGATTGATTCATTTTATTTTACTTGTTTGCATATCTTTTAATTGTCGAAACTTAAAATTAGCTTTCAAGAGTAAAAATGAACTATGAAAAGTATTGTCCCTTGAAAATAAATATTTTTCGTTCAATGTCTATCTTGAATAATGGGCACAATACTTTTTATTAACCGTTGAAATAATCTTGATTAAAATTAGTTTCTAAATTATTGAAAAGAGACAATTCAAAATTTCGAGATCCATTGTGAGATTAATTATAAATAATTCACTTTAACATTTTGATAGAATTCTTTCTAAAAACGCCAAGATTGCATTTAAGTAAATCTGTTTCCGAAAGTATTCTAAATTATTAGAGGAAATTATTAATAAAGGTATTTTAACCGTGAAGTAATATTATATCTTCAAAAAATCTCTGCACATTATATATTAATTATTATGGATATTTTTTTTTCAGGAGTGCTCCATGATTAAGATTCTAAATAAATGCCTCGCATTAATTCTACAATTTTTTGTTTGTTTTGTTATTTCATACATTTTCATATTAAGAAAGTTTTACATCAGGCATATTTTTTCATTTATATAAATGTGTGTGAAAAATTTATTTATGTAATTTATTTATTATAATTTTATTTAATATAATCTTTTTTGAATATGTAAAAAATTCAAATTTCTCAATGACAATTATTTTTCAATTAGTCATAAAAAAATTATTTGCTCTGAAATGGTGTATACAACATTTCATGATGGCATCTTAATAGATATTTTGATCACTTGATACATTCTTCTATCAGGCAGAATCTAACTGATTCGGGCAGATAAAAACGCTTACAATAGCTACCGCTATCGGTATGTCTTTTCTTTTAAAGGAATCTTGCACTTAAAGGTAACTTAGCCCTTTCTTCTATCTCTTACGTAATTTTATTCGTACTAATTTTTTTATTTATCCTTGTAGTTTCACCTGTATTTTTACACTTAATATGATAAATCTAGTTACTATTATATAAAATTAAAGTAATTTAAGTTTTAATTATTATTGACCTTTTTATTTACTTTAAAAATATAGCCTGTAAATTCAATAATTCTATTTTTCTCTTCTGTAACTTTTATTTTCTTAGTAAAAATTTAATTTACAGCTTCCATATAAGTACAGGTGACCTATCAGAATTATCTGCTATTTCTTTGTCATTTTTAAGGTCTATAAGGTACTCATATAACAAATAAAGAACTATATATTTGTTATATGAGTCTCTCTTTCTTAAACAAAAGTATATTTCAGCTGGAAAATATATTAATTTATATAATAGACTAAATCTCTATCTTATACAATTTGAATTCATGCATTCTAAAGTTCATCTAAAAACGATGTGTTGCACTAATACTTATTTCCTTGTTTTAAATTGTTATATTTTCAAGTAGAAATATGCAATGCAATAAAATTATTATTTTCTTGATATAGATCTCATCTGTGTTTGATTTTCTCGATTTCTATTTGCAGACTTGCCTGCAATATGTGATTTTTATAGCATATTTTTTATTTCTGTTCAAATACTTCTAAAACTTGTTTATCGGCCACAAGATACAATATTAATCATCTTTCAAAAAGAAACTGAAGATGTTTTGTCAGCGTAAGTTTTATGGATTTTCCTACACCGATAATTCTTTGTTCGATTTATTTATTGTTCATTGCATTTCTCCTGCACAACAAGTTTGCTAGAAGTTTTGAATTTTGGTCAAATCCGTGAAGAGGGGAAATAGCCTTTTGAAATAAGGAAATTATGATATTTGTAAAAGTGTGGATAAATTTTTAATCACTTACATATTCTTTATTCCAGTTACATGACTTGTGATATCGATAGATTGATTTATAAATTCAGGATTATTAAATTTGATCCCTCTAGTTTGAAATATAGGGAATGCAGAATCATAAACTATAATGAATATAATTTGTTGAACAGAATTAAGAAACTTACTAAGATCATTGTATTTTATGCAATAAATGTAGAAATAATATTAGAATTAATGAAGTAGTACTATTAGAAATTAATATAGATACAAATTATTCGAAACCAGTTGCGCACACAGGAATTTTTCAAGGGGTGTGTGTGTCGAAAGTCCACCATTCTTGTATCATGCTCCTTTTGATTTTGTCGATTTTCGGGGACAAAAAACAGTAAAAAAACTAATTATTGAATAAATAATTAGCATTAATCAATATAATTAATCATTAATAATAAATGCTTAATTAAATTTTACATAATATATACTTAAAATTACAATAAATCGGGAAAAAATCAAGGGCTTTGGGGGGCGGGGGTTCGGACCCCTAAGACATCCCCCTTGTGTGCGCCACTGTTCGAAACTAAAATAAGAATTTAAAAAATTAGAGGTGCTGGAAGATAAGATAATAGACATCAAAACGTTTTTAAAACAAAGTACAATGAATATTAACAAAAACAATTTTTGTAAAATAGACACATTTCAAATTAAATTTTAAGTTTGATAAAAAAAAATTGCGTTTTTCTGTTTTGCATGTTTGATAAAAACATGTAAGCAATAGAGAATGTGAACGATGTTTACCTTCAAATCTAAGTTTCTTGAAAGGTAAAAGCAGCACCGATTCGTTTCAAAGGAAATGAATGTTCAAATGTATTTAGGTAATTCTTTTAGACGGTGAGCCATTGATAGACAGAATCCTATCCACCCTAAGTAGTCGCTCTAAGCTTGGTAAATAGCACTGTAAAAGACACTCTTGTGTCATTAGTTTTAAACAACGGATACTTCTATCATCACAGAAGTCCTGGCCAACACTTCCCAAGAACCAAAATACACATGCAGGATCATTATTTCATCAGAAACTCACGTTTATTTGCAACAATGATAGTCAGAGAGATTTGTCAGAACCATCTTCTATATTTTTGGAATAGGAATTTTTAAACAGATTTTATACAGAACTTCACATAGAAGAAATTTTTTTTAACTCGATGTATCCCTATTTACATACCACGTAAGAAAACTTGTCTTTCGTAAAGCTGAATATCTCATTCTTGAACATATGTATGAGTTTGTGCTTTCTTCAGTTTAGCGTTATAGTCCAGTATATCACTGAAATTTCACCTGGAAGCAACTTGGGACTTGTTATGTTCCTTCCATCTATATGTAAAATGAACTCAGAATAATTGTAGAATCCTTGTATTATATAGACGGCATCGTGTTAGCGGTTACACGTTTTTCTCAGACGGTTTTTTTTTATCTCACAATGGTATGCAGAAGGCGCCCTTGAATCATACGTGAGGTTTTTTTGAGATTATGTCCGCACAGTCAATTCTAATGCACGGTAATGCGATGCTGCTCCTTGTTAATTTTAATGACTTTTAGTTGAAATTCTGTTTCCCCGAGAGATCCTTAAAATGAGTTTCTTACTAAAAAACAAATGAAATAATTCTCGTGCACCACTTTACAAAGCAAAAGTTACAAAACAAAGAAGTTACAAAATCAAATCAGTGAAGTTATAAAATATAGGGAATACAGCTTTACACGAAACAAACTGGAAGAAGTAAAAAGTCAGCTCATTTTGAAAGCATGTTTGACTCTGTCTGGCATATATTTTTTTTAACTTACAAAAAAGTATAAGAGATACGTACCATTTTATTCACCGCCAGCATTACAAGTACAAAGTTTGGAAATTCTGTTGAGTTACAATTTAAAATTACCATGATGAAACCGGATGATTTTAAAACTTGTAAAAAAAAATTACTACGTGGCAGTCTATGCGAAATCGTAGGAAAAAATTCTTTTCTTTTTTCAATAAAAAAGGAGACAAAGATTGACATTTTGTTTGTGCGTAATAGGATTCGGGAATATTAACCGAGAAATGAATCACATGCTTGTTTACAGACTTAAGCTAGAGAGAGAGAGAGAGAAATCACACCTTTTATATTTCCGAAAATTCTAGTATGACCACGAACAAAAGCAACAAACAAATGATATTTCTATCTAAGAATTTCAAGGTTCTTTTTATTTTCAGCACTTTACTGCTAGGCATTATTCCAACACGAAATATTTATTTGAGTTTTAAAGGAAAAAAATTCCGAACAAATCAAATATTTATAATAGAAAGGCCTCTAAGCTGCGTGATCAATTGGATAGTAAGTTAGGCGATAAAAACAGTACATGTATCATGAATTTCAAATTGCAGACATTGAATTTTAATATCATTATGAAAAATTAAAAAATAGAAAAACAACAGGATTATCAACTTTGCTTCCTTCGGTAAAGCATTAATGATAAATCTTCAACTTTAGCTCATTGTGTGAATGGCACTACACTCTGAAGGATGTGTAAGATCTTAAAGAAGCCCTTTGCAGTCATAGTCTGACCCAGAAGACGTATACAGTTTATCTTTGAAAACAATATTGTGAAGGATAAGGATATCAGTAGGAGGAAAGCCAGAAATTATACAAAAACTGAATTATAACTTAACCATGGATGACACCTCTGGATACGCCTAAAGAGTTTAGAAACGATATCTTGTTAAAAGAGGATTCAAATTCTAGAACTATACACAATGACTGGAACAATACCTTTTCGATATTCTTAAAACAACCATTGTGACGTCTACCCTATTTCAGGGCAGGTGCTAAAATGCAAGTGTGAGAATGAGCAAGAATCGTTGCCACTAGTCTTAGCAACCTCATTTACGGTATGAAGCTCATTAAATTTTTATTATATGTGAACTAGATTGAAACACTTCGATAAATTGAATTGCCAATGCTAAATGATACATTAAACTTTTGATTATTTTTTTAATTAAACTTTGTATGCAAATTTTTTTTATCTTTACATGTTGGTGCATAATGTACCTTTTTAATCTTAATTTCGGACATTGTTTTACATTATACAATTATTTCTATATCATTTTTATGGAGCAATCTGGGGAAAGATGTTTTATAAAATTCTATCATATAAATTAACTTTATATACATATATATAACCCATTAATATATACAGAAAGCTATAAAACCTTAGTATAACTAGTCAAGACAGTAAGAAAAATATTAGCCTCAGTAATACAACAGCAAACTCCTGACCTTAGGAACCAAGATTTGCTTTACCAAAGTTTTGGGATCAGCCAACCTTCACCTATAATTTGCCTATACTATGTGCCATAGGGAAAGGAAGGAATGATATTAGGAGAAATTTAAATATTACAAATAAAATACACTATACTATTAAAATATAACGATAAAATTATAGTCTACTAGTATTTACTAGTATAGAGTTAAAGTTGATGCAATAAAATAGATGATTAGACTTACTTCGAGAGTACCGCATTATGTACTAATATATACAGAGTGTTTTTTTCCAGGTATAGAAGTTTAAGTTGGCGACCGATTTAACAGCTGTCAAGTGATTTATTCTCAGTTTGGTTTGGCAATTCATCATGAACAGACTCACGCCTGAACAACGCTTTCAAATTGTGCAATTTTATTTCGAAAATAATAGTCGATTTTCATAAGCGAATTTTGTTTAGCGATGAAGCGCACTTCTGGTTGAATGGATACGTCAACAAACAAAACTGCCGCACTTGGAGCGAAGCTAATCCACAAGTGTATGACGAAACACCGTTACATCCAGAAAAACTGACTGTTTGGTGCGCTTTATGGGCTGGTGGAATCCTTCTTCGAAAACGATGAAGGCCACAACGTTACAGTCAATGGTGATCGGTATAGAGCCATGATTACTAACTTTTTCATTCCTGAATTGAACAATCATGATGTCCAGGAGCTGTGGTTTCAACAAGACGGCGCAACATGTCACACGGCTCGTGCCACAATCGATTTATTGAAAGACACGTTGGGTGACCGCCTAATTTCACGTTTTGGACCTGTGAATTAGCCTCCAAGATCTTGTGATTTAACACCGCTAGACTATTTTTTGTGGGGCTATGTAAAGTCATTGGTCTATGCGGATAAGCCACAAACGCTTGACCATTTGAAAGACAACATTCGCCGTGTTATTGCCGATATACGGCCACAAATGTTGGAAGAAGTCATCGAAAATTGGACGTCCAGATTGGACTACATCCGAGCCAGCCGTGGCAGTCCTATGCCAGATATCATATTTAAAATGTAATGCCACAAGATTATCTTTCGAATAAAAAAAAATTCATGTCAATCGAATTATACATCGTTGTTTTATTGCAATTTAAAGTTCTATACCTCTCAAAAAACACCCTTTATTAGTCATTCATTTTCTTTCTTCATTTTAGGGAATAATCTTTGTGGTGCTTAATATCCTCGTATTACTTGAAGCTCTTTGAATTATCAATACTTTAAATTCATTAAGAATTTTAGTCGAACTGAGTTAAGCCTATTTTATAATTTAGACTAACAGTTTTTAAGGGGACACAGTACGATTCAATTGACAAAACTCGATCAAAAAATCAAATCTAAATTTTTTAGCCTAGATTATTTTTTATATTTTTTTCTATACTCTCACAAAATGTTAAAGCTCTTCTTTTAAAAAACGCCGAGTTGTGATGACTTTTACGTTCGTTTTTGTTCACAACCCAATGGCAAATCAAAACTTTAAACTGACTTCTCAGAAAGATAAAATAACTAGTTTGACTTCATTTAAAATGCTAAGACTTTTTTTTCTATTGGATCTAATATTTGGAAATTTTTTCACTTATTGCCAATAGTACATGGAATAAAAGTTGGTATGCATTTTTCAATCAAAGCGATACTTATTTTTTAAAAATAATTGAATTTAGAATTTACACATTTTTAAGGAATTTTCATTAACTATTCATAAAAAGAAGTATTACACAAATACCAATCATGTTATCGCAAAACCCATACCAACTTTTGTTATACATAGTTTGACGTATCTGTAAATCAAATTTCATATATGTACATTAGTTTTTGTAGGAGGAGAGTAGCATTTTAAAATCACTTCATAAATTATAAATTTTTTCCTTAAAAAATTAAATTGTTAGCTTTTTAAGACATTTTGAGCACAAAATCTGTTTCTCATAATGCATACACATAGGGGATAGCAAAATTTTTTTTGAAAATCAGCATATTAAAAAAATTTGTGTAAATCGTACCGTGTCCCCTTAAATTTATAATTTTTTTCTAGATTTGTAATTGTGTTTTAAACTATTATTATTATGTGTGTAGAGGATTTTATTATGTTTGAAGTAAATATTCGTGTTAACTTTGATGTTAAAATTGTACACAATCCAGGATAGATTCTAAAAATCTAAGTTATACTGTAAGCACGAATACAAAATACTAAGTATTAAAATTGTTAAAAAAAAAAAAAAAAGAAAGAAAGCGCGCGCGCTGAAAATATTAGCCATCACGGATAATTCGTACTTTTGCAATGTTTATTCAGTTTAGTAATTTTAATCATTTTTAGTGCTTAAGAAATATGAATTTTTAACATATATAAATTAATGTACAAATATTTTATTTTAGCTATATAGTTCTATATAAACACAAAACCTTAGTAACCCATAATTTCCTGGTTGCCTCATTAAGTTGATTACTGTAAAATCCGGTGTATAACGCGAACCTATATTTTCGAGCTGTATTTTTTAATGTTTAGGTTTGTTCGCCGTATGACGTGCACCCCCTTTTTTACGAAGAAACCTGAAAAGAGAGTATATATGCAATGCTTTTATGTTTTGAAGTAATTTTTTCGAGGTATTGTTCAAACATATAAAAAAATGGTATACTTCTAACACTAAAGCCATTTAAGTTCATTAGGAGTGTCATTTATTTTCAATAAACAGTATTTTGATGTATGTGGAGGTCCAATTTTTTTTCTATGCTATATATATATATATATATATATATATATATATATATATATATTATAAATTATATATATATATATATTAAATTAGCATACTATCGTATTTTTAGGTTTTTATTAATAGAACATTTGTTTTTAAACATAATGTAAACTATCATTCCAGCCGTTTGTATTGTACATATATATTGACGCGTTTTTGCATTTAACACTCATGAGATATTGCTACTACTACATTTAAAAAAAACGTAACCTTTATCTAATGCAGTAATTCAAGGTTAAAAACTAAAAACTTCTTCCGGGAACAAAGAAAATAGCAAACAATACGGGCTAGCATTTTGTTTTGCAAAGAAGAATCGGAAATGCCTTTATTTTGTCTACCACCTGACCGGCCTCGACAGATGGTGTAGGTTTTCTTCGCTTGCATGCGTCTTATCAAGAGCCTCCAAAACTCGTGATTTTCAGCAGGTTTTCATGTCTTGCGAGATCAGAATATAAATTGAGGCTTGTGGCAAGTCTAAACCTCGTGTTTTTTCTTTCGACTCGACCGAAAAGTAATCAGTGCTCTTGCTCTTTTATTTTGTTTGATTTAAGGAAATTTTTTAGAATTCCTCTACTGACAAGCAGTTTAATAAATTCCATTCATGTTTTTAAAGCCCTCATTTGCATTTATTTTAAAGTAATCCTGCGTTAAAATTACTTAATAAGTTAGTTTAATCGATCTCGCATTTTCTTTCTTTTTTCTCAAAACTGTTTGAGGTCTTTTTTTTTCAATTTTTGTATTAATAATTATCTTTAGATATATATTTTCTTTATTAAATATTCTTTATTAAATTCCCAAGTTATGTCTTTCATTACAAATTTAATTCCAAAACAGATTTTTGTTTGAGTTATTATTAAAATAAAAAAGTTTTTCTCAGTTGTTTCAATCTGTTTTTCTTAAAAATCATTGTAGGATTAACTATTTATTGGAAATATAAAACTATGATCGCTTTTAACATTGTTATGTTTACGCAAATTTATATAAAACTGATAAAGGTAATTATTTTCCTGCAATCGAAAATTTTGGTAGAAGCAGAAATTTCTTAGAACAAAGTATATTTATCAACACTGATAAGAAAAACTGATAAAAAATTTCATATTAATATTTACTGATATAATTCATAATATTAATTTCATTGTTTCAATTCCAGAAAAATAGTCTACATGCGCCAGAAATTGATTTTTCTTTATAATATGATAGCATTTCATATAAATTCAGTAACTATCAATAATTCATATAAATTCAATAATCGTCAATAATTTATTTAAATTATGTGTAATTATTGAATTTTACTAAATAAAAGTGTAAATCCAACTTCTTACGGCTATAATGAAAAAGAATACATTATGAACAATTTAAAGGAGTCTGAGTATGTTACAACTAGTGGAAAATCACTCAAACTAAATGTCTTCAAAGGTTTTGATAAGGAGGAATTGCCATTACTAATAATTTAAAATAAATTATTTCACGATTAATACCTACTTACTCTATACTCTTAAATCAATAAAACTTTCCATTACAATTCTTTGCTATTAATTTTCAGTTTCTTTGGATGGACTAGTATGTTATGTCATTCACAATTGCTTAATTTGAGGATAATATTGCAAAATATTTGCAAATTTTTATTGAATATTTAAACGATTATTGTAAATTTTATAGTCATTATTTTTTATGTGTTTATTTTCTTTATTTAATTTAAATTATATATCTTACAATCGTTTTTATGTTTAGTAATACATTTGCAATTATATTTCTCTCTCTCTTAAAGTTAGTGTGTTTTTTCCCATCTTAATATATAAATATTATCTTCATTAAAATTCTTATAATTTTTTTTAAATGTGTATTTTGTTAGGTAATATTTATTTAATATTTTTTTACAATTCTTTATTTATTTAAATGTCTACACTACTGACGAATGGAAAACAATGATGAGACCCAAAACATCTGTCTTTTACTCCTATGGCAATATTTATCCAGAATTTGATAAGATATTGGAACATATTAAAAAGCCGAAAGGTTTTGTTGCCGGTGAACTACAAAATGCTCTTTATCATTAAACAAGATAATGGCTAGCAAACAAAAACAGATACCACTACGTGTTTCTTTTTCTAAACCAGTTAGTTGGTAATCATGTTAATTTTGAACTAGAAAATGTTTCACAGTTGGTTTGAAAACATTATAGCAAAAGTGTCACACAAATGTCCAACACTTTGGGTTTTAAGTTTTTAATCTTACCGGACATATATATATATCTAAATAACAACAATATAGAACAGAAAAATTTAATCTTTACATCTTGACACCTGCCATGTCTCTCTATTATTATCTTTCCTATTTCGAGAGAAATTTTGATATTTTATTATATATTATTCTGTGCTGATATACTGGCCGGGCCACAAAAATGTTCGTTGCGAGCCTCATGCGGACCGCAAGTTTAACACCCCTGCTGTATAGTATAGTGAAAATTAATGAAGAATTTCTTTGATGGTGTAAATATTAAAGTTTTATTCTCAAATATTTTTAGTAAAAAGAAAACTTGAACTTCATGCTGCATCATCTTCAATCAATTTCGCCATTAAACGTACCCTATTTTTTTATTATTACTCTTTGAGTAGTGATTTAGGTGTTTTTACATAGATTATTACTACACGTTAAGTATAATATATACCAGTAAAAAACAAGCATCTCTTTCAGATTGTTTTTATTTTAAAATGAAGACTTTACGTTGGAATTTTAGTACGAATGGGAGTATAATTCCGAAAATGTTTTATTTATTTACCGTAAAATCGGGTATATAATACTCACATTTAACACACACACAAAATAAGTTTCAAAATTTACGGCTACGCGTTATATGTCGGGTATAAAAATGAGAGCTTTGAAAATAAAGAGAAGATGAGCATAAAAAAAAAATAAAGATTTCACTTTTACATATGTCAAAATAATGTTAATTTAAAAGAAATGACGTACCTTATGAACTTAAAGGGCTGTACTTCTAGAAGTATAATATTTTTTTCAAAAGCTTGGGATAATACCTCGAATAAATGATTTCGAAACATAAGAACACTGCACACGTACATTTCGTAAAAAAGGGGGTACGCGTTATACGGAGAGGATACTTGAAAATTAAAAAATACAACTTGAAAGTATAGGTGCACGTTTTACGCCCTATTTTACTGTATATAGAATTTGGAATCCTTTCTTTAAAATTTATTTCGTAATTTTAATATTTAAAAAGTCATAATTTTTTCTATGATTTTTTAGAAACTCTGTCATGTTTTTAAATATCATCTGTTTCTCATTGGATGCCAAGATAGCTAAATATTCACAGTTGTGAGCCCAACGATGGTGATGTTTTCGTCGAGCCACATGTTCTATTTTTGAGTTCTTTAAAAAAAACCCATCATATATAAATGAGCTAATGTAGATTAAATGTGCCGAGGTTCAAAGCACTCGCGTTGACATGGTTTGGAGTTTGATTTGATATTTATGAAAATCGCATTCAAAAGCAAGGCGAGAGCTCTTGGTGATAGACCTCGTAATTTTAAACCTCGATCAAATGTATGGTGTGGAAGTTAGGAGAATAAGGTACTAGTTCATATATCGTGCCCGTCACCTGGCCGCGATTTTAAATTATGAGGTCCACATCGTTAATAGAATACGTGTTGCTTTTTAAGTATGAGGTTAATAAAAAGTCATTTTTCTCCTGATATTTAAATTGAATTTTTTAGCAAATTAATAATTTTTTTAAAGCGTGTTACGTTTCTTAAAAAAAATTTATGGCTATGCTAAAAGTAAAAAAAAATATATAATTATTGGAGCAAAAGAATAGCTTTCAGAAACATGGTTTTTTTTGTTGAAAAATTTTAAATAATTTTAATGTATGTTCATATATATTCAAATGATATAATTTTTAAATAAAGTTGCTGCATGGATTCTATAAAATATGCTCAAAATTGTTAATATACTATTAATTTAATCCACACAAGTATCTCTTTTTTTTAAAAAAAAATATGATTTACTTAATGCAGTGTAAATTATTTTATTAATTCTGAGGTTTTTTTCGATCCATTTCAAAGTGTATTTTTTTTTAAAAAATAATAATCGAATTTAAAGAATAAAAATATTAATTTTTTTAAAAAATACGTACTACTCTTTAAAAAAAATTCTTCAATTCGCACATGTAATTGTCAGACTTGAGAACTGCACTCTCCAAAAACATTTTCTTCCTAAAGCAAAAATTTTTTTCATTTTATAAAACTACATGCAGGAATGCACATTATTCATTTCGCAAAATTTGACACCACATTGAATTTTGCATCCTGTGTATGTCGAAATGAAATTTTTTTTTTATCAAATGCAGACTACAAAAAGGTAAGAAGAAAATCTCTGATCTTTCTAATCATACTACTTCACTACTCAAGAAAAGAAAAGAAAAATGAACGATAAGAAAAAAAAGAAAAAGCAAAAGCCGGGACAGAACAAATATCGAGTTCCAAACCAGTTTGCGTCTCGTTCAGATTTCTGTTATATAAACCCTGGAGAAGAAGAAAAGAGGAAAACAAATGTCAAATAAATCATTGTTATTCTTTTCACGAACGTTACTTGAATACGGAACACCCTTGCAACATTCTTAAAACATTTACGGCACATGGTGGTAATGCAAAAGCTCTGTTTTATTTTCTTAATAATCGGGCCATCATGGAGGAAACTTCTGAAGATGGAGATAACAGTAGTGTTTCAGATTCCTGTAGTTTGGGGAGTGTAGGATCTGGAAATAATAGTTTGGATGAATATCCTGATAGGAAGTTTTCTCATGTTTGTATACTTACTTATTGGACTAAAGACAGAGTTGTATGTGGTGTAGATGTAAGTAATTTTTTTGTGTTATATCATTGTTATCTATGTTTTATCATTGTCTTACTTTGGAAACGATTAAATTTTCATAATGTATCCGACTACTTGCGACAACTTTTTTTAAAAATAAATTATAGTTAAAAACAACAACTAAAAAACACGTTTTTATAGTGAATCGAACTAACAAGTAAAAAAATAATTCTTAATATAAGAATAAAATGATTCACGAGAAAATTAATGTCATTGGGATAAAAGCGTGGGGTGCTCTATTCCGTCTCTATAGATACAGGTCTAACTAATAAAAGTGTGTTAAGAAGAAATATTAAATGTGAATTGTATTATCACCTTTTATACGTATTGCTATAATGTTAATTCGTATCATCACTTCTAAACGTATTGCTTTATAAAAATAAAAAAAAATATTTAGCAGTTAGAACATAAATTATTAGTATTCACATGCGCGAGTCTTTTTTTTATTTCCATTTTCAGAAAAACTACGCACCCGCCCTACCCTTTTTCCCATAAAGAACAATTTTTGTTTTATTTGTATTAACCACAATCCTATTTGCGGTTTTAAGGTTGCACCTTAATTTTTTAGTCGCTAAATTTAGAATTAGTCGCCAATTCTGGAAACGAAATAATGAATAAGTCACCAAATCTCGAAATCCTTAAATTCCTTATTTTTGAGGATCCTGATCAGGACAATGGAACAAAATTATGAAATTATTGTATTGTCATAGGTCCTTGACAAGTGTGCAAAATTTCGAATTAATCTGACCTTTTGAAGTGGATAAAAATCGAGTTCAAACATTCCATTCCATACAAGTGAAACTTATAAAAGCGTTTTAAAAATGGAGATATGGAGATTTTTTTGTAGTTTTTAGATTAATTTAGTACGTTTTAAAAATAAAAGGCTAAAATTAAGAAGAGAAAAATAAATTATTACTAATAAAATAGCAAAAATGGGTAAAAATTGACAAAAAATTACATAAACGTGGCCACAAATATTAAATGAACAAATTCTCAATTTTGATGTATTACTTTGCTATTCCTTTTTGAAATGACCTTCAGGATAAGAGATATTTTAATTTTCACAAATCTAGAGCACTTTATCTTAGCTATTATATGAAATTTCTTAAAAAAACAGTGATTGTATTCACATAAATAACTGTAATTTTTGTAATAAAACAGTGATGTCATAATGTTAACGTTCCATTAAACATAATTGTTGTTCATAATTATTTTTTGTAATCTTTCTTTTATTTGTTTGAACACACACACACACAAACTGTTCTTAAAATTCAAAAATTTATAAGAAACTTATACCGCGCAGAACATTTTGTATGCATTTTACAAAATTTATCAAAATCAGTGGCGTACGCAAACTTTTTTCCTGAAGGTATCCGACTACTTGCGACAACATTTTTTTTTAAAAAGGGAGATATGGAGATTTTTTTTGGGGGGGTTATAGATTTATTTAGTACATTTTTTTAAAAAAAGGCTAAATTTAAAAGAAGTGAAAAATATATTATTACCACTAAAATGGGAAAAAATGGGTAAAAATTGACAAAAAATTACATAAACGGGTCCCGCTCTGTACAAATAGTAAATGAAAATTTTTTTCAATTTTGAGGTATTATACTTTGCAATTCCTTTTTGAAATGACCATCAGGATAAGAGGTTTTTTAATTTTTACAAAAACTAGAGCACTTTTTACCTTAGCTATTATATGAAATTGCTTAAAAAACTGTGATTATATTCACATATAGAACTGTAAATTTTGTAATAAAACAGCGACTGATAAATCTGATAGTTAAAACACTTCTACAGTTATACAGAACATACAGACAAAATTCCTCAAATTATTTAAAAAACCTTTTGAGCAATCGCTGTCCCCGTTTGAACTTTTCGAAAAAAAAAAAAACACATTTCGCGTAAAACGCATTTTAAAGTTTGACATCTTGTGTAAAGTTATGGCATCTGCTTTTACTAAAACACTTGTAGTTTCTGTTCTAGTCAATGGAAAATAAAAAAAATTGGCATTATTATAAAGCCAATAAGATGGGCTGTAAAATAAAATCATAAAAATTGTCAATTTAAAAAAAATCATGATTTTACGGTAGTCGGATACCTTAAACTGAAAGAAGTAGTAAACGAATGTTATCTGAAACGAGAAGGTTGTTGCGATTTTGTGATACAACAGAAATAGCACGTCCTATGTGTTTTTAATTTAGAAAAATTTTCAATGTGTAATTTAGAAAAGAGAAAAATATTCAGGAGGTTAAGTTTCAATATAAAAAAGTATTTAAAAATGTATATGTGTTATAACAAATATGCTGACGCTCAAAAATTATTTTTGTGCGTGTTTATCATTACTGAAGTTTCTTTTTCTTTCGATAGATTGCTTTTAAACACTTTTGATCGATTAAACATTATCGAACTGTTCCCAAATATTTTAGTTTAAAGAATTGTACGTGGTGTGGAGGTTAAGAGAGTGAGTTTAGGCGACGTCCTCGTTATTTACCATGGTTCAAAGTATCGTAGATCGTCACCCATAACTCTATTGTAGCTTCAAAGTGAGACGTTAACAAACACATTCATTGAAGAATTGTAAAGAATGTGTATATAATGCTTTTCAAAGAGCTATTATTTTATAAAATATTTATATATATATATATTATTACTGACGTTTCATATTTTATGCAAACATCTATAAGTGTTTTTCTTGTATCTATTAACACTCTGCACCATTTCTTTCAGTCTTATCATTCCCTTTTCTAATGAAAATAAATTTTTTCCTGCTCTAAGACAATTTTGAAGTTTAATTGATTGGTTTGTATTTAAAATGTTAAGAAAATGCTTAAAAATACGACGTTTCTTCCTTTTTTTTCAGTTACGGAGAAATTATGCTATTTTATTTGGTATTCATATCAGTTCTAAAAATATTATTGGAATTCATTTAAAAATTCGAAAGTAATTGCATAACAATTAACAGAAAAAATTATTATTCATTTTTCAAAAGTTCTCCAAATGACTTCCACGTTTACAAGTGGAATGAAACTGGCATGATTAGTTTCTATTAGGAAATAATTGCCCTATGCCTAAAGATAAATATACCCTATTATTTTTTTAATCAGGAGTGAGATTACTTGTTTAAATTCTCATCACATCCTGCAAGTTTATGTCAGCTAACTGACATTTATATATACTCTTTTTGATTTTCATGCAAGGAAAACTTTGCTCACAACTATATGTCGACTAAACTATAAAGGGCAATGTCCTCTTAAATTGGACATACAAGGACATTTTTCAGCTGAAAAAGACTTGTAAAAGTCTATATCATATATAATTAAGGTATCCGACTATTTGCGACAAATATTTTTTGTAGTTTTTAGATTTGTTTAGTACATTTTAAGAAAAATATGCTAACATTAAGAAGAGAAAAAGAAATTATTATTACTAAAATGGGAAAAAATGGTATGAATTTACAAAAAATTACGTAAACGGGGCTCATTCTGTACAAAATGTTTATGAAAAAATTTTCAGTTCTAATGTTGCTATGTTACTCATTTTTGAAATGACCTTCAGGATAAGAGATATTTTAATTTTTACAAAAACTAGAGCACTTTATCGTAGCTCTTATATGAAATTGCTTAAAAAAACAGTGATTATATTCACATAAGGGACTGTAAATTTTGTAATAAAACACTGATTGATAAATCTGAAGGTTAAAACACTTCTACTATTATACAGAACATACACAAAAAATTTCATTTAATTATTTTCAAAACTTTTTGAGCAATTTCAAAAAATCACATTTCGATTAAAACCCATTTTAAAGCATGACATTTTGCTTAAAATAATGGTACTTGTTTTTACTAAAACACTCGTAGTTTTTGTTCTAGAGAAAGGAAAATAATAAACTTGGTATTTTTATAAAGCTAATAAGATGACATATAAAATAATATCATAACAAGTAATATAAAAAAAAAGTCAATTCCTACTTAAATCAACAAAGAAAATTTTTATTTTAGCTACTTTTTATTAAATAGTTACGCTTAATATAAATATGTATATACATATGACAGAATCACAACATTAAGTGGTAATTAATTTTTATTAATTATCATTAAAGTTTCGTATTGTCATCCAGAACAATCGTGTATAAAAAATTTCAGTTCTACTGAATGCTTTAAAATGTGAGAAAAAAACATTTTCAAGTTTTGACACAAGTCGCCAAAAATGATTGATTGATTGATTATTAACGTCGCAATGTTTAGCTACACGAGGGCTTTTGGCGACGGACTACGTAATTTTGAACCATGGTCAAGTGACGTGGACGACACCTGAGCTGGCACCCCCTCTCCTAGCTACCACACCAACGGGAGGACGTTTCAGCTCTCGACAGATTTAACACGTGCATCGCTGCCCTACACGGCGGGTCTTTAGTGGTACTGGGCTCGAACTCGTGACAAGACAAGCCACGGTCCGATACCTATACCACTCGGCTACCGCTGCCAAGCCGCCAAAAAAATGATGCCAACGTGGCTGTATTTGTAATTCCTTAATAATTAGTTTTAATGAATTAATTTTTATTAATTATAATTAAATTATTGTATTGTCATCCAAAATAAAATCATGTATATAAAATTTCAGCTCAATTAAGCGCTTTAAAATGTATTTTATTAACGATTGAAAATTCCACCAAGATAAATAACCAAATAGAAAGTGTGAGTTAATAGTAGGAATTGAAAAAAAAAAGAATGTCAATTTTTGGCAAAATTCACAATTCTAGGGAAGTCGGATACCTTAAACATTTTCTTCCCTCTGTGATCTGACTTCAAGTCACTAAACTCAAGTGTAGTTCCTCAGGTGCTGTATCAATATCAGCAGTAATGAGATAAAAGAAAAAATTGAATTCATCCTCAATTTTCTCTAAATCCTGAAATTTTCTTGTGACCTCGTCCTCCAAACTCTGCAAATCAATTTATGATTAAATGTAAAAGTAGTTGTAGTAATTCCTCCTCTATGTTTCCTTTACATCTAAAAGAGTTTCGATACGTTGTGCACTTCCTTGATCGACCTACTTCCGGTATATTTTGTTTTTATTGTTTTCTTGACTTGTATCTTATTCAAATTTATGTATTTACTTCAATTAAAATGTACGCTTCGGAAATTCCATTACGATATATTAAACATTCACGCGTAAAAAATATGGAAAAGAGATATAAAGACAATGTTTCTGATTGAAAAAAAAAAGAAAATATGTGTATTGAATACATAAAACAATTCTTCGTCACTCAGAAATAGCATATTGTCGAAAAATTCTCTTACTTTTGAATTTTACCATTTGTAATGTCATCGTGTATACACTGCTGGTCATTGAAATTGTAACACCAGGAAGGAATGATCTGACGAACATCAAAATAAAATGAAAGGAAGAAGTGGTTAGGATATGCAAATTTTTACTATTTCAGCTCCTTTAGACGAAACTGGTGGGAGAAAAGACATCTAAAACACCACATAAAAGAAAAGTTGTGTAGTGGATTTCTCTTTCGGAAAGCGCTTCCTCCGAATATCGTGTTATACTTCAAATAAAAAGAAAAAATGCTTACTTGAAAGTGTCGGAATTCGATAGAGGCAGGATCGTTGCCTATCGAGAGTGAGGATTATGGTTTCATGATATCGCCCATCACACACTATTGTTGTTGTGTCCTTCCCGAAAGGAAGGAATGAAAATTGCCAGAGCCTCAGACAGGTTGGACTTCTTTACGATAGATGGCGACACCACCTATCTCCACCTCTACAATTTAGGCATGGAACTGGAGGAGAGGGAAATATTCTCCAGACCCCTGTACTCGTTGTTTCTGCTCCGACCGCCCACAAGATTTTCGGACCCACTGATTTAATGAGCACGTACTCTGTGTGTACTCGGAGGGTATTTGGTGGCAGCGAACCTAGGCCTTCCGGTCTGGAGTGAGATGGTCTAGCCACTAGGTTACACACGACCCTAAAAAAAACCAACCACTGCCATGCGAATATGGAATCAATGGGTTTGCAGAATCATACTGAACGACATGCAAGATCCTCACGCCCTCCCATGACTACGCACGAGAAAAAAGACGTATTGCGAGGTCGTCTTTGTAAAACTGTACAACAACATCACTAGTTAGGAAAATGGTAGCACTTTCAGTGTCCGCGCATATGGTGAGACTACGTTTGCAGCAGAGTGGACTGTCAGCACGGCGACCATTACTTCGGATATCTTGACAATGCAACATAGAGAGAGACGGCGACTCTGATGCGCCGAACTATGAAGTTGGATATTAGAGGAGCACAATGTCGCCTTTTCAGACGAGTTCTGGTTCTTCGTGCAGTTTTCTGATGACCGTATACGTGTCTGGAAGTAGGGATGGCGATCTGAGATCGATTTCTTGGGCCAAAAAAAGTCGATTTTTTAAGTCGATACGTAACACTGAATCGATTCAGTAAATCGATATTTCATCTTAGAAAATCGAATGTCGATTTTCTGGTACGAAATCTCAAATTGTTTATTTTGCTCACATACAAAATCGTAAAGCTCTCGCTATCTTTTAAAAATCAACTGTCGATTTTACTCCAATTTTATTTTAATTAAAGTCAGGGCTAGAGAATTTAAACACTATTTATCTCACGCAGCTGTGCACCTGAAGTATATGATCCCATACTTTACTGGCAAGAACAAAAAACTATTTATCATGACATTCACTCAATAGCCATCATGTATATGAGTGTCATGGGATCATCTGTTCCCTGTGAGCGTCTTTTTTCGATTGCCGGCAACATCGCAATTGATGAGTGGAATCGCTTGGATCCCAGTAGACTTGACAGACTGTCGTTTTTAAAAAGCTTAGAAATAATAAGCTTTTAAAAGCTTAGAATAAATATCTTTTCTTTTACACCTGATACTTTGATATGGTAGTAAAAATAATTAATAATTGTGGAATTCCCTGAACTAAAAAAAATTCCTGATTTTACTCGTAAGACATCGTTTATAATGGAATCTTCCTTGTTTTTCATAAAATGGATTCAAATTTATATTGTCAATGCAGACTTGGAAAAAAAAATCTCAAGCGAAAAAGGATTGATGAAGGGGAAGGGGCATAGACTTAAAGTAGCATGAAACGGTTGCTGGTTTTTGTTTTCCAAGCCCAGTTCGACTCCATGCCCAACCGGATAAGTGTCGATTTGGCTGCAAGGGGTGGCAGTTGTTTCTACTAAATATCGTTTTGGTGGATGACCAGAGTACCTAGCTCTTCCGAGCTATAACCTCTTGCCCTTTGTTAAATAGAAATACTTAAACAGTGAAACATACTTTAAGGAGAGTATTTAAGATAAAAAATTAAAAATAAAAGAATGCATTAAGTGATTGAAAAATAGCTTCAAAATTAGTGCTAGCACCGAAAATGAGAGCAAATTTGGAGATCAATGGGAATACAGTAAAAAAAATCAGTCGTGCAAAAAATGAAAGGGATAATATTGAGTGAAGCCTGAAAAACCGCGCTTTTAAAAGCTATTAAAAATAAAATGCACTAAGTTTTGCATCCCTAAAACTATTTGCAAAATTTATACATTTTGTCTTCGTGCCAACGTGTTTATACGTACTATAAATATCTTTTTTTTTTTTTTTTTTTTTTGTATTTGCTTTCCTTAATTTTAATGACTGGAAGTGTTTGTAGGAAATCAAAAGTATCCCACTAAATACTTTCATTATTAAAACGTTTTCGCTTATTATTTAAATGAAGTGACAAAATGAGGACAATTATATTCAAGTAAAAAAATAACTTGATTTTAATTATGGAGTAATTGATGTATGACAAAATGCTATTTATATACATTCAGATTGATGAGATAAGTATATTATTGTGTCGATGTCTTGTCTATTTGTAGCTGTACGTACTTTGTTACTTTTTTGGTTACACACTTTGACGTAATCACACTCACTTAATGAATATTAAATCATTATGTTAAATAAATAAAATTGAAAGAACATCTGGAATGGAGAGTAATTTTTGAATTATATCTTATATTTTCGAAAAGTATCATCTTGTAAAACATGCTTAATGCATATAAAATTATTTTAATAAATAATTCATTCGTTGCGCTCAATTGATCATTTCTCTGAATTGTTTAAACGTGTAATTTTCAGTGACAATATGACACATTATTTTGAAACTTTCCTTCATAATTATAATTCCTAGTATCATTAAATTGGTGAATAATTCTCTTAGAAATTTTGTATTTTATTATGTAGAAATATATATATATACAGTCGAACCTCTGCAACGAACATCTATATTGCGAATTTTTCTATATATCAAACTTTTTCCTGGAACCTTGACCATTTCACGATTTTCTTCGTAAAAGAACCTCTCTATGGAGAAGTGCATTTTCTATACAAAGAACTTTTTCTTTTGTGATTCAGTTTTGGTTCTCCCTTTTTTTAAACTACTTCTGAAAAAATTTCAAGTTTTTCTCTCTTTAACACATTTTATGATGGTCATAAATGTTAAACTGATGTTATTAGATCTTAACTCGCCGAGAGCAATAGAGTTCTGGACGTTTCATCCAAAATGTGCAACCTTTAACCTCCAGTGCCCAGTTCACTAGAAACATCTTCGATATCCTTTTTAACCCTCAGTGGAGTTGTTCCGCGTCCTCGTGTTCTAATTATATAATAATGTATGTTTAATGTTACTTGTGTACGCGCTAAACCATAAAATTTTCTTAAAATTCATTATAATTTTAGTATAAAATTATTTTCTTAATATTGAAAATACAGTGAATTCTTCAACATTCTTTTTTTCTTGTTTTCCTTGCAGTTTTCCTTTCTTTTTTGATGGGTAAGATACATAAAATACACATATATTAATTTTAAAAAGGTATGAATAATTACTTTTATAATATATAGTGTTTATGAATTTAAAATCATGGTGTTTTTCTGTGGTTTATAAAGTATATTAAAAGATGAACCTCTATATAACGAATTTTCCATGTAACGAACTTTTTTCCGGGATTTAGCGACTTCGTTATATAGAGGTTCGACTGTATTTTATTTTGAGTTTTATGTACGTTTGCTCTTTAAGTCAGCATCTCATCTATGTACTTAATCTGTATTAAGAAATTATGCTAATTTATATGAGAATTCTGAAAATCATACGTGTAGCTGAAATTTAAATTGTGCAATTGATGGATGGATGCAATTGATGATTGGATTACAATCATATCGTAATTCGGGAGTGTAACATTTTGTTGTTTCATTTATAATATAAAGAGCAAAAAATATCTTATGGAAATTTTTCCATTATTATAACATATACACATATTGTCTTAAAAATTTTACCATATACTCAAGCATTTTTAATTATGTTTACATCTTTTAAAGTTTCTTTATAAGTGGATATATATATATATATATATACTCAGGAATATTGAAAATAGCGACCCATGAAGAAAGCATCGGATTGAAATGAAATTTAATACACATAATGACACAGATGAGAGATTCACTTGATCTCAAAAACAAGACAACTAAAAGAATACAGGGCGTGCAACGACACAAAGACTAGGCAACTTCAATAACGCGTTGGACCACCTCTAGTTGCAATACATGCCGCCACACGGTCCGGCATTGAGTTCATTAGACATCTTATGGTGTCCTGAGGCAGATGGGCCCACAAATCTTGAACAGCCAACTCTAAATCATGTACAGAGTGACACGATGGCATCTGCTGTTTTAGCTGATCCCACACGTGCTCTACAGGGGACAAATCGGGGGAGCGGGCCGGCCATGGAAGAGTCTGAAAATGACGTAGGAAGTCTTGCGTAACTCTTGCTGTATGCGGACGAGCATTATTTTGCTGGAAAATTGCTCCTGGGAGACCATTTAAGGAAGGTCCTACATGGGGTAGAATATTATCATCAACGTAACTTTGGCCCGTTAAGGTTCCGTGCATCACAATTAAAGTGGACCGGCTATCATAGGCTATGGCCCCCTAGACCATTACACCAGCTGTGTGGGCAGTGTGGTGTAGAACAGTGTGGGGGGAATTGTACCGCTCACCAGGGCACCTCCACGCCCGTACACGGTTATCATTTGTACCCAAAACAAACCGGGATCAATCACTAAACACAACCTTTTGCCAATCTGTGACATTCCACATTGATGTGGCTTGGCACCACTGTAGACGCAGTTGCCGATGTTCCAGTGTTAAAGGGAGTGCACGGAAAGGGCGCTTGGATTTAAGATTTGCTTCTGCAAGGTATCTGGAAGTTGTTTGTGGAACAATTTCTACGTCTACGTCTGCTCGTATCGTTGAACGAGTCACTGTGGGGTCCACAAGTGCTTGCCGCACGATCCTTCGATCCTCTCTCCTCGTGGTCTTCCTGGTAGCTCCAGACCCGGTTTTCCTCACGTGGGTACTTTCTCGTGTCCACTGCTCCCAACAATTTCTAACGGCACACTCCGAACGATCCACCTGGCCAGCAACACGGCGTGTCAACCAGCCTGCAGTTTTTATCCCGATGATCAGGCCTCTCTCAAACTCGCTTAACTGTGAGAAATGTCTTCTAGCACGTTTACCTGGCATGTTTCGCTTACCAAAGTCTTCCTAAAATCGGCGGATAATCGTCACGTTTATGAATCTTCGAATTTGCGCTGGCTTTTTTAGCGCCCTCTTCCTGATTGTAGCGCCACCTCGGCGTGTATGAGCATGCGTATTGGCACAAAACGTGGATCATTTGCATATCACATTACACTTAACTTATTAGCAAAGTTTCGCGATTGTACTTAGCTTCCTTCTTGGGTCGCTATTTTCAATGTTCCTGAGTGTATCTATCTATCTATCTATCTATCTATCTATCTATATCTATCTATCTATCTATCTATCTATCTATCTATCTATCTATCTATCTATCTATCTATCTATCTATATATATATATATATATATATATATATATGTATAAATTTGTATGTTTCAGCTTTCTTACATTGGACAAGATTGCTATGCCATTCCAAGTATCCTAGGCAAAATATATGGAGATCAAACTAGAAGCCTGGATCTAAGCTTTAATACAATTAGGTAAGATTTGTTATGTATGATGCAATGTGAATTTTATTTGTAAATTTTTATAAGCTTTAAAAAATTTCTGAAAAATATTTTAACGCAAAATTACGTGTATTTTCTAACAAGTTTCCAATATAGTCTTTTATGTGACTTCTTTTCCAAACTTTTAAAGAGATTATGAGTATTCTTTAAGAGGACACAGTACGATTCAATTGGCAAAAATCGATCAAAAAAATCAAATTAAATTTTTTTAGCCTAAATTATTTTTTACATACCTTTCTATAACCTCACAAAATTTGAAAGTTCTCAATTTAAAAAACACAGAATTATGATAGATTTTACGTTCGTTTTTCTTCACAACCCTAGGGCAAATCAAAACTTAAAACTTATTTATCTCGGAAAGGTAAAATAACTAGTTTGTCTTCATTTAAAATGCTAAGTTTTTTTTCTATTGTGCCTAATGCAGTGTTTCTCAAACTGTGGGGGGCGCCCCCTGGGGAGGCGCGGTAACCCTGCGAGGAGGCCGCGAGCATATTGAAAATAAAAGGTTTAAAAAATAATTTTTTGGAATAAAGTAAAACAAAATGCTGTCTGACATAATAAAAAATACACATTTACACTGATATTATTTATTTTTATCATCTGGTGATCACATCAAAAATAAAAGATTCCACTTCAAACGCTCATCAGCCATCTTTGATCCTATAACCAAATTTTAAAAAAATATTTGTGTGCTTTGCGGTCAATATGAGAACGATATGAGATTTTTTTTTTTTTACGTTTCTTTTAACGATACCAAATGATGAGAGATTTTTTATTACGTTTCTTTTAACCTAAAATATTACTTTAGCTGACATTCGAACTTACTGGTATGGTTATCTCCGTCTTTTTTTAGAGAAGTTGTAAATATATATAATACATTTCTGTTTCATCCTTTTCCATGTGAAAGAGTTTTATGATATATGGATAAGCATGAGTAATCTGAAACATATAATGCATAATGAAAAACGTTTTGCACACTTATTTTTTAGAACATGCTACACTTTCCCCAAGAACAATTTTGTAGTTTTGATTGCTGTGTTGTACGACTTATTATGGTTTATAAATGTAAATAAGCAGAATATTAAAAAAATGGGCATCTGTGATCCATGTTGATGGAAGTTGAAACTGATCAAGCAATTGAAGAACCTACTGAAATAATGCATATTAATCAAGATAGCGAAAATAAATATCAGAAAAGCGTTAGGCATGAAACGTTTGAGTTGATTTGAAATTTGAAAATGCTGCCTAAAGATCTCTATGAAGAAAACTAACTTCGCCTTGTCAAAAAGACACAAGGAAGAAAAAGTTCAAAATGCTATTTGTAGATCATCCAACAACAGCTAAACTACAAAAACGTGAACAAAATATGACAGTTTAGTTGGAAAAAAACGTTCCTGTGTTGTTAGCGAAAAGTGTCTGTGATTTATGTCCTTTTATACGGGCACGCAGATTAGGAACATTTTCTTTAGTTTTATTGGATTTTTTCTCAAATTTTATAAGAAAATTTGAAAAGTCCTTGAAAGTAGGTAAGTATATTTTCTTTTAATTAAATTATTCACTGGAACTGTGATTTTTATCGTGTATAGTAAAAATAACTATAAAATAAATTATAGTTTTAAAACAAACTAAAAAACACGCTTTTATAGTCAATCGAACTAAAAAGTTAAAAAAAAATATTACTTAAAAGTAACATATACAAAATTTAATAGTTATCTTGTTAATTTGTACGGTTTATAATTATGATCGTATTGCAGCTTTAGCGCCAAAGTGCATTATTATTGCATTCAATACATTATTATTTTTAGGGGGGCGCGATAAAAATTATGATTGAAAATTGGGTCGCCAGTAGTGAAAGTTTGAGAACCACTGGCCTAATGTTTTGAATTTTTTTTTACCTATTGCTAAGTGTACATGTAACAAAAGTTGGTATGCATTTTTGAATCAAAGCAATATTTATTTTTTTTAAGTAACTCAACTCAGAATTTATATACTTTTTGAGGAATTTTCAATAAGCATTCATAAAAAGAAGTATTGTACAAATACCAATCATGTCATCGCAAAACCCATACCAACTTTTGTTATACATAGTTTGACATATTTGTAAATCAAATTTCATGAATGTAAGTCAACTTTTGTAGGGGAGGAGTAGCATTTTAAAATCACTTCACAAATTCTAAGTTTTTTTTTTTTTCTGAAAAAATTGAATGGCTAGCTTTTTATGAAATTTTGAGTGCAAAATCTGTTTTACACAGTATACACACATAGGAGGCAACCCCCCAAATTTTTTAAATCCTTAAATTAAAATTTTTTGCGTAAATCGTACCATGTCCGCTTAAAATATATTCTTTTGAACTAATATAACGCTCTTAATTGACATAATTCATGTGGTGTTATAGAGAGTCTCTTAATAAATACAATTACGTGTTCCCAGCCAATCAGTTTAGCAATTTTTGCTTTTTACAGAAATTTTCTTTTAAAAAGTACATATTTGCCAACAATAATAAAGCATGTAGGTAAACAAAATGCGCTCAATTTAAAACTACACATATAAGAATTTTTTTTTATTTTGTAAAACATTTTGAAGAACTTAATACCTGTTCTTGAACATCTTTTCTGAATTATGAAATTTGAAATTTTGTTTGAATTATACAAGTCTAATTTCAGTGGGAAACACGTGATTGCATTTATCATGTGACTGTCATGGATTTAGCCCATTCCTTCGTACCTTATGAGTACCAGTGTGTGAAAAAACATCTATGAGTGCTATTTGAATTTATAAACTTACATTCTGAAAAGAAAAGGAATATTCATTACCTAATACGAAAAGTTTAATTAACCTATCTATTTTTGCACTTTCTTAACATCAAACTATCATACCACAAATATAGAGAAAAATAATATTAAAAAATAATTATTGAGGTATAATGTACTGCTGACAATAAATAAATTAGCATTTGACATTTTTTGTAGAATTAGACGTTGATAAAGCTAAAATAAAATTATTTAAAGGAATATTTAACCTTCTACTTTTCACAACATTTTAATAAATCATTTTAAATAATTTTAAAATACTGCAAATTCCCCTAGATTTTCTTTTTTGTATGAACCTCCAATCTCTATTTCAGTATTTTAATTAAAAAAATCATTAATTTAGTAAGTATTATATGATTTTATCCCTTTTACTTTTCAGAACTTTAGAGAATTTAGAACTATTTCCGCTGCTGGAAGAATTAATATTAGATAACAATGAATTAAACGACTTAGTTTCGTTTATTCCACTTCCTAATCTTCATACACTTTCTTTAAACAAAAATCATGTAAGTATATTCTCAATTGTTTTGGAATTTTTTTCTAAAAAGAACATGCTACTTCTTCATTTGCTAATTAGGTTAACTTTTAAATTTTTTTTTTAGAATTGAAATGATTATGAAATTATATATCTTCAGGTCACACATGTATGTAATGTGAAATGTTGACTTTCTTATCTTTTACGACCTAATTTCTTGTAGTTAGTGTCTGTTTAAAATTACAATTTTCGTTGTGCCTCTTTAAATCTCCAACAATTACCTGTTAGCCACCATATTTTTTTAACATCTAGAAGTGTAAGTTTAGTTCATATTTTGTATACTGGTATCAAATACATTGGTATATATCGACTAAAATACTTGCTTAACACCAATACTTTCTGCTTATAAGCCGAGAATTTTTAAAACTTTTTGTAAAAATAAGGGTTTATTTACGGATGCGCAAAATCTCCAAAAAAAGCGTAGTTTATGAAAAATAGGGTGTTTTTTAAACATTTTCCGTTAGTTATTTGCGATCGATTTTGAAATTATAACTTTTTGGTGTTTGAATAGTACCTTTTTTCTATAAAAGCAACAAAAGAGTTTCATAAACCTTTCAAAGTTTGTGTTAGATTCCGAGTTTTCGAATACAACGTGTGATAAACACACCAACGAGACTAAGTGTGTATCTTGAAAAAGAGAGGAGAGTTGGCAACAACTGTTTTAGTGATGTCATCTCACACACCTCCTCTATCCATGCGGTCAGTTTCGACTTAACTGATCACACCAGTTGGGAGTACTGAATCATTGAGTGAATACATGAAACTGCATTCTGCCGGAAAAATGTCTAATGTAAAAACCAAACAGCGAATCAAACATCAAGTATTTTGTGAAACTTAAGAAATCAGCCGCGAAAACATTTCAAATGTGAATGGTGTGTGTTTGAATGGCATGTAAGATCGTCTTCTTGTTGAATTAATCATCACTCAAATTAACCGGATTTACCGTTTTTATTATTTTCTTCAAATCATATAACTATATATCTACAACTCTATTTACAATTATAACTCGCATATGGAACTACAGACATCGTTCTCCATTTTCACGTTCGAGACCACCTTCTTTTTCTCTCCTTCCCGCTCAAAGGCCAAAACAGTTCACAGCAGCGCCCTCTTTTTAGTCTATCGTGTGCTATGTGTCAAGCCTCTAGTGCACTATGTGCCACGCCGTTACAGGCATAAGCGGTTTTTAGAAGGAAGAGACAGAGTGGAAGATGATAAACGTGCTGGGCCCAAAATTCAAGGCAATGTTAATTGTCCTCTTCGACATTAAGGAAATTGCAATGATTGAGTGGGCTCCCAGGGACTTTGTTGATCAACCGTGCTACTTTGAAGTACTAAAAGGATTTCTTTACAAAATTAGGAAAAAATGACCTCAGTTATGGAGTGATGGATTCCTGTTGCTTCAGGATAATACACCCGCTCACATGGCCCTGTCTGTCAAACAGTTTCTGACCAGCAAAAATATTACTGTGATGGGACATCCCCCTTATTCGCTCGATTTGGCTCCACCCAACTGTTCTTTATTTCCTGCAGTTAAATTTTGTTTAAATGGTCCTCAGTTGAAGTGGCTCTGGCAAAAACGGAAAATCTCCTGAGGGGCCTTCCAAAGACTTCGCGCTCTCTTCGTTCCAGAACTGTTACTATCAATGGTAGCACCCAGTGCAAATGTATGTGAATGTTGAAGGGTACTACTTTAAAGGTGACATTTTCACGGAGAAATGATTCTGTAAGTACAATGATTTATTGGACGAGTCCTTTAATTAAAAATATAGCGAGATTTTCACGGGCATGTAATATTGGTTGGCGATGAATGTTGCATTTTTGTGTTTTTGGTTCCTCCTTTAATTAAAAATATATTTTCACCCACTCTTATTTTTCAAAAGAAAAAATAAAAAGACAGAAGAACTAAGAGTAAAACGCATAATGTACAAGATAATAAATGAGTGGAAAAAATGTGTTAGCATCAGATAGGGTTACCGGAAATAAAAAAATGATTTTCGTTGATTCCTGGCGTTTTACTTGACAGCAATTTTAATGCAAGATATTCCACCCGTTTTACCATGTTAACAACTTTTTCGCCCTCATGGCGACACATCTGAAAATCATAAAACATATTTCTTTTTTTTAGTTCGGTTTATATATCAGCTTCAAATTTTTGGTAATTTTTTTGGGGGGAAAAGCTGGTTTACACATGGATTGGCTTTTATTTAAAAAAAATACGATAAAAATCTTTGATACATCAATCAATGTATTAAGGTATCCTACTACGTTCGGAACCGTGATTTTAAAAAAGAGCATAAATGGATAATTTTCATGGTATTTAGTGTCACTGAGATTAGAATACACGCATAAAATTGTTTTAAGGACATTTTGACAAAAATTTTTATATTTAAGTATAATATTTTGGCAAAAAATCAACTTAGAATAATCTTTTTTACAAATGTTCTCCTTTTGTAAAAAATGGTTCTATTATAATAATATTTTGCCTCTATATAGCTCAGACCTCTCTACAGAGGCTCAACTAGAATTTTTGAAAAATTCACATTATTTTCAGAGTTACCACCAATCAAAATAATCACTGGCGTTTTTTTCTTAAAATTGCTCCCCTCTGTTGTCATAAAATATGAATAAACCCACTTATGTATTTCAAAAATTCTAGTTGAACCTCTGTGCAGAGGTCTGAGCTATATGGATGCAAAATATTATTATAATAGAAATATTTTTCACAAAAGGAGAACATTTGGAAAAAAGATTATTCTAAGTTAATTTTTTGCCAAAATATTATATTTAAATAAATTTTTTTTTGTCAAAATGTCTTTAAAACAATTTTATGCATGTATTCTAATCTAAGGGACGCTAAATATCATGAAAATTACCCATTTATGCGCTTTTGCAAAATCACGGTTCCCAACGTAGTCGGATACCTTAAGAGTAATTTTTTGTCCAAGCTTGGTAATAGTGGGGTACATTCTGCTTGGAACATTAACACTACGTTTGGCTACGATACCATCACGAACTGTACAGAGACTGTTTGAAAAGTTCCATTCTGGAGAAGAAGGCTTATAAGGATCGTGGAGCGCCACCTGTCCTTGTTGTTGATGTTTTTTGCAAGTCGGTGATGACTAATCTCTCTTTAACATTGTCATCTCGCGTCGAGAATTTCAGGATGTGTTGCAAAATATCGGTAGCCATCTGAAGAATATAAGAAATGATGCAAGTATCCTTAAAGAAGCTTAAAGAATTAGATTATGAGATCTAGTCGAATCTTCAGGACTCATATGATGTTTCACTAACTGGTTGCCATTTATTTCGCAATTTAAAATTTGTAATGGGACAGAGATCGAAATGTGTTTTCTATGCACTTTGTGTACTCTAAAGATCCCGTCTTTCTAAATGAGGAATTAATTTGTTGGAACACGTTATCTAGAGATGTATTCTAGCGAATAATGTGTATTTTGATTCATAGAATGCATATTTAAATTTAAAAAATCAGTAATTCTTTTTCTCTGAGTAACCTGACATTTCATATCAGATGACCTAATATTTACATTACGTTAAATATTTTATTATGGAATTTTATTTTTCTTGATATAACATCTTGATTATTTATGTTAGCACTTATCTGTGCTTAGGTACAAAACTTTTATTTATTTATGTTTTTTTTTTGTTGTTGTTGTTTTGCTCTCTTAGTATTATATCAATGCGAGCTTGTTCTGCAATTTTCAGTTATATCTATTTATGTAAATACACTTTTAAAATATTTCAGTTTTTTTTTATTAATATATATTAACTTACTTTAAATTATTATTTCAAACATATTTGGATTAAGAGACTGAAATTTGTGTTTATTGTGTATTTAAGTGCAGCATTGAATATTTTGTGCTTACATGCAAAAAATATTTAATCAACTAGCATTGAAAGGTGTAATGTTTTTAAAACATTGAATCGTTTATTTTGTTACAGTTCCTCGATTTAGAAAAATTATTAAAACAACTGACTAGTTGTTACCCTGAATTGACATATTTAAGCTTACTCGGCAATCCAGCTTGTCCGGACCAACTCTCAAGTTTGGAAAAAGATGAAGAAGATTACCAAAGATATAGGTAAGAACAATACAAACATTTTACAAAATTTCAATGTGTGCCTTCAACTGACCTTTGTTTCCTTCTTTGGTTAAACAGGTCGTTCAAATGAGGATGTGGCTTGCACATAACCCATCGTTATATGTTTGTTGTATTTCTCGTGTTGTTTATTAAAATACCATACTTGTTAAACAGAGAATGTATTGTTTTGTCCATGTGCTAGAACAAAAAGATCAGAAGATAAAGATTGTTTATTTATACAAATAAAAAACACAATATTTATTGGGAAAAACAATTTTGTTATATGCCTGAAAATTTCTTCTCACTTTTCTACATAATCACCTCTTATATCTGTCTTTGTGAGTTTCAGAATTCCTATGTGATATTCTTTTCCGCCAGTGCATTAAGCCAGATGGTCACTGCATTCGCCAAATCTTCATTACTCCAAAACGTTTGCCGCCTAAAAACTCTTTCAGCTGATGGTAATTGCTAGGATCAAGGTCTGGACTACAGGGGGGAAAATCAAACATTTTTCATCTGAATTCATCCAGTAGTTCTTGAGTTTCAGCAGTAATGTGAGGGCGGACATTATCGTGAAGTGGCACAATTTTTCTACAAAAAACATTCTTCGCCTTCTGCTTTTGATAGTCCGACATAGTTTTCTTACAGTCTCACAATAAAGATTTGCATTGCGAGTGTCTTTTGGCTTGAAATCCACCAAATGAACACCTTTACAAAACTAAAAGACTCTTTGGAGGATTTTTCGCTCTGAGAGAGTCTGAATTTTCAAGGTTTTTTTTTTTTTTTTTTTGGTGATGTGGGATCATTTTATGCAAGTGATTGGCATAAGATAGATGTCTCCCTCTATGTAATATCGTGTGAAGAATGTCCATACTGGCTTAACTCGTTCAAGACGACGCGAATTCTCTTGTTAAGCCTAACTCCATTTAAAACTCATATAAAATCATTACTGTGATAAAATACGCGGAAATTTATAGTTTATAAACATTTCAAATTCCATACGTTCTAAATTCAGATCACACCATTGTGATCACGAGCCTCAGAATGGGAAAAACGCAATCTCGCATATGATACCGTGGGCCCTGAAGTGATCACATATGTGACGAATCTATACGGTACTTTATCACTAATACTCTTGGGCGTCTTTGGGGGTTGTAAATTTGCGTATTTTTCCAACCAGCTCTAAAAGAAGAAAATGGGATATGCAAATGAATCAAAGTATATAAGGAGAGTTTTGTAGGTTAGCGGAGAAGGCTATTGAGCCAAGAGATACATAGACGGAGCGCTAAGAAGATTCAAGTTGATTGTGTGAGTAGTTTCTGGCTGATTGTCAGGCAGCGATCTACATTCGGAAAGTTGAGCCGACTAGAAAGGAGTGAAGTTGTAAAAGTCAGGTGATATTTAAATTGCATTTATCGGATAATAAGAGTAAATAAATAATAGAGTTAGTGTAAAGTTAATGATTGCTAGTAATTCAAATTACGTATATCTCTCGGTCCTCTTATTCCGGTAAACCCGTTTGATATTGAGTTTAATAGTTGATTAGTATCATATTTCATGATTTAATTTATTAGTAAAGTTCAATCCATTGACGTAGACATATTGATTCATATTTGTATTTAGAAGGTTGATAATTGATTCAAGTGAATAAATATTATTTGTTATTGTAAAAATGTCGTCTGGTAATTCTTTGCCTCAATTCAATCTTGGTGACCAGGGTGGAACCCGGGGGATTTCCCACATATATATGTGACCATGGTCCTGAATGTGTTAATACACTGCCTCAAGAAGAGAAGAACATGGGAATCTTGAAACTTGTGAACAGATATGACAGATGTTTCAGTGTAAATGGTAATTGTGCAGAGAAGTTAAGGAAGCTTAAAGAATATAACGGAATTGTTTTTTTCCGCACTACATATTGTGTTTGGTACAACTAACAGGTTTTTTATTTTTTGGATGACTCACGTATGACACATGCACTATTGGATCTTTTGATTCTATTATAATTTAAAGAATAAAGAAATCCATTTGTAGAATGAAAAATGCTAATAAAATATATTAATCTTGTAAGATGCCCGCGCCTCTCTCGCGTGCACCTAGATGTGTGAAGGAAGGGAAGAAACACTCGACATGATTCACACACACAACTAGTCTATTTATTTCACCACTAAGAACAGACTCAATTTCAACTAATAATATTAACAGAATGTCTCAATGAAAACCGTGAAAGTGGAACAACGACAGTAAAATGTGAGCTGTTAGGCAACTAACAAACTTGGACACATTTTGACAAAAAAAATTATTTAAATACAATATTTTGGCAAAAAACTAACTTAGAATAACCTTTTTTCAAAATGTTCTCCATTTGTGAAAAATGCTTCTATTATAATAATATTTTGCCTGTATATAGCTCAGATCTCTCTACAGAGGCTCAACTATGATTTTTGAAAAATTCACATTATTTTCAGAGTTACAACCCATTGAAATAATTATCTGCGTTTCTTTCTTAAAATTTCTCGCCTCTGTTGTCGTAAAATATGGATAAACCCACTTCTAATTTATATATTTCAAAAATTGTAGTTGAGCCCCTGTAGAGAGGTCTGAGCTATATACAGGCAAAATATTATTATAATAGAAGCATTTTTCACAAAAGGAGAATATTTCGAAAATGGGTTATTTTATGTTCATTTTTTGTCAAAATATTGTACTTAAATAATTTTTTATTGTAATACTATTTTTAAACAATTTTATTTACATTTTCTAATCTAAGTGACACTAAATATCATAAATGTTATCGATTTATACGCTTTTGCAAAATCACGGCTCCAAACGTAGTCGGATACCTTAAGTGTTAATAAAATTTTGAGATTTTTTTCACATTGTTTTTTAGTAATAATTTTACATTAAAGCCCTCTTTGAAACCAATCCATCAAATATCTACGTTTTACTTTCATACTCCAAGAAGATGCATATATACTAGTTTAGAATCATTTACTTAAAATATACAATGATAATGCAGATGAGTATATATGTATATACAATTAGTTTTTTCCCCATTTTATTCTGTGAAGTTATGAACTGTCATTAGTTATTGTTTAATTGGTCATTTCATTATCCAATCAAAGGTACAAAAACTAGTATAGTAAAGTTCATGTCTAAGCCAAATTCTTAGTAATGTATACTTAATTAATCCGTACATAATACAGGGTGTTTATAAATGAATATCGGAGTTTTAACGCTTTGTAGTATTTATTACATTTAACTTATTACTATAACTCATACTTCGAATGAAAGACCAACTGAAACAATTTTGTTTGCTGGCATGTGTGAGCATGTGCACGAAACGTATGTTAATTCCCTCCCCCCTTTCCCGCCGATCAGCGCGCTAGTAGAAAAATGGCGACTAGTGACAAAAAGCGTTTTGTGTTCCACAGTTCGCAAATACAGAACCTGCTATACTGTGCAACAAGAGTTCCGGTGGACATGTGAACACTCATAATACGCGTATCTGGCACTTATAATATCCTCACGAGGTGCTAGAATTGCAACGAGACACTTAAATTGAAGTTTTTGTGCCATATCTCAGTGGAAAGTTTATGGGTCTTTCGTTTTCTGACAACAAAAGGTAACTGGTTATGCCCTTCTTGATGTTCTATAGCTATGGCTATTTCCTCAATTGAAAGAAAGTGAGCCAAATAACAAAGCAACAATGGCAGCAAGATGGTGCACCGCTTCACTGGCATCTCTCTGTACGTGATCGGTTGAACATTACTGTACTCCTCGACCAATGGATTTTTCGCAAAGGGCCTCATGATAAAACTCGTTTCACATGGTCTCCCCGTTCACCCGATCTGATGCCATGGGAATTTTATCTGTGGAGGTTCATTAAGAATTGTGTGTACGTACCTCCACTACCAGCTGTCCTTCCAGACTTGAGACACAGGATTCAAGCAGCTGTTGCAAGAATTACCTCAGACACACTGAAAAGAGTTTGGGATGAACTCGCCTATAGATTTGATGTGTGCCGTGTGACGAATGGGCTCACAATAAACATTTGTAAGCTTGCAGGTAAAACTGTTTCAGTAACTCTTTTATTCGATGTACTTGTAAGCTATATGTAATAAATACTATAAAGTGTTTCAATCTGAAAATGCCTTTGAGATTCAATTTTATCCTTTGACATTAGACGATAGCGGTGAAGCTCGTTCTTATCTTAATTGTTATCGGTATGCGCTTTGACTTTATTTCTACCGACGACTTCACGCTTATTTCTTAAATTGTCTTATACAAATAAATTAAAAATTGAAGCAAATAGTGCCTTTTAGTTTCTTCATATAATTTGCCTCACAGGAAGGAATCAGGAGAGATTAAATAAGATAGATTGAGCTCTCATATCTATTTACCTCTTTTAAGTCAATAGTAAAGCTGAACTAAACGAAAAAAATATATATATTGCCGTACTCTAAAACTGCCGTAAGTCTGTTTTCGACTTAATATCTAAAAATAGAATTCAATCTCTCTTGAAACTACTCTATGAAATTTATTCGATACTTAAAATCTTGTTTTAATATATTACTTATTTTTGCTCAAGTTTTTTTTTCTTTCTATAGAATATGTTTTATAACCTTACATATTTTAACGCCGAAATGAATTAATATCTTAATGCATTTTTAATAGGAACACTTGCGTTTTTACTGAATATTTTTAAATTTTAAAAAATGCAGTTAAATAAAGAGATACTTATGTTATATTTACACAAATTTATGTGCATTGTAACATATTTCTGAAGATTTGCTTACAATTGTCTTTTTGTTTTTTGACGTTACTATGTGAAGGCAGCCTTATGTACACTTGTAAGGAGTTAAATACTTCTAATTATACTTTAAAATGTACGACTGATTCTCTCGAAATTAATTCTGTGTTCGTTTATTGTTCGAGAACAAGGATTAAATTTAAAGTATTCTTTCTGAAAGAATTTTTAATATTTATAAGTTTGCTTATGCGTAAGAAAATGATTGGCATATAATTTTGGGTGATTGTAATGTACAAACCTTTTAACAATAGCCTCATGAAAATATAAAAGCTAGTGGCGTACCTCCGGGGGGTGGGTGATGAAAGTACAAACATTTTCCCCCATATGCCAACAATTTTTAATATTTAGCTTGAAGATTAAGCCACGGGGCTTTATTCAATGTGTTTTTAAAAACGTACCCTCTATGTCCCGTAAAAGAAATCTGTATTTTCCATTGTAAAAGCCTTTAATAAAGTCTTAACTTTTCACTGTTGTGTTAAATAAGTTTTTAAATTTATGTTTTGGCTAAACACATAGATAGAAATTGCATTACATCATAAGTTGCATATTCACAAAAATGAAAAATACACGGCGGAATATTTTGCGATATTCTTCTTCATATATGACAGCAAAATTAAAATGTATTAGACGATTTGTACGTAAACAATATTTAAATTTTTGATTTGCTTTTCAGTTTTGGTTATTTCTCTAGGCGAAGATATAACCTTTGGTGAGTTATTTTAAATTCTTGTCACGTTTTAGAAGCAACACGAGTGCCATTGTAGTGACGTATATCTTAATTTTCAGTGACAAGCAGAGGCGTTTTTAACCTCCCCGGAGCCCTAAGCACTTTAAATTATTACGCCCCCCACCAGAAGCGTAGCTACCGTCGTATCAGCCGTATCAATGATGCTGGGCCGCTAATGATGGGGCCTCAGCATGCGTAAGCAAAAAATCGTGGTGTTAAGGTGGCCCCAAAAAGTGCCCCCAAGGAATTTTAATACAGGGCCCACTCAAGACTAGCTACGCCAGTGCCCCCCACTATTTCAAGAGCATCCCCTCCTTCAGTTCTTACCTTGCCAGTTTTATTTCGGGACGGATTTTCCCTCAATTCTCTTACTCTTTTCCCATTCTTTTGGAGAATTTTTTCATTATCTACCACCTATGGACCCGCTGTGTCCCAGACTGGCAACCGGCAGCCGTAAGGAAAGGATGTAGCATGGTTTATCCACTCTTGTTCATTTCTTACATTAAGGCATCATGAATCATCCAACCCTTTTGTAAATTCGTACAGTGAATTATGAAATCGTTTGCAATTACAATATAGAATATACATTTTGTCTGGACTTTTTTCAAAATTGATAATTATTTTTTTCATCCTTATCGCTTTACTATCTTTTACTTTTCAGCATCCTTATTCTTCGTTAAGTCATTGTACTTGATCAGAAAAGGGTTTCTTCGAGTTTCGGACATTGCAAAATTGTTAATGGCATAATTGTAATCAATTTCAATTGTAATATCATTCTGAGTGCATAGGAACATCGAACTGTTAAATTTTTCATTTTTAATTATAGGTCTCGTTTCAGTCTTTAATATCTTAAGGACAGAAAAGATTCTCTCTGCTTTACAGTTAGTCACAGGAAGAATCAAGTAAATTCTCATTTTGTCCTCTAAATTTCGGAAGGTACTCTCCTACTTGTTTTTCTTGACGTAGAAAAGGACTTGTCTTGTTATTTTTGTCCACCTTCTCTAAAACATTTTTAAATGTGTGACACTCTTGCACAAACTGTTCTTTATTGATGCCTTTGGGGTAGCTTAGAGCCAAGTATTTCGTCTATTTTGTCACATCTTTTTATTCTTTTTCATGTAGATTTCTGAATTCCATTTTCTTGTGTTGAGAGCTTTATAGAAGTGGGACGTTTGCTGTGTGACGAATCTGTACGGAACCTTTCCACTAATATTCTTAGGCGTCTTTTTGGGGATTATAAATTTGCGTACATTTCCAATCAACTCCGAAAAGCGAACGGATATGCAAAGTAGATAGGGTATTTAAGTAGAGCTTTGTAAGCTAGCAAGGATGAAGGCTATTGAGCCAGCTGCAGTAGCCTTAAGTTGGAGGATTCAATTGGATTACACGATTGGAGAGTTACTGTTAGAAATCTACAAAAGAATCTTTTGAAGATACCAAAATATTGCCAGGTGATATAATATAGTTTATTATCGCTTAAAACAATCGCTAGTTTAATAAAATTAGTTTAAGTTAATGAAAGCTAATAATTCGAGTTACGTGTATTACTCGGACCTCCTATTTCGGTAGACCTTATTTGATCTTACGCGTAATTTTGATTAATTTCATAATTCGTAATTTAATTTAATATTAAAGGTAAATCCCTTTTGTTTGACGTAACATAGAAATGTTATATGTTATTAGAGTTTCTGATAATTGAATCGATATAATAAATACAAGTTATTACTATACAAATGGCTCTTAGTGATTCTTTGCCTCAAATTAATCTTGGTGTCCAAGGTGGAACCCAGGGGGTTCCCACAGCTGTATTTATGATTTTTTTTTGTCCTCCAATTTTTTGCGCCTTAGGCACGTGTTCACCGTGTCTATGCCTAAAAACGCCCTTTTTGACAAGGAGGACATCTGGCCTGATACTTGATTCACTTAACTTCTACACTACGCCACATGTCAACTTGCTTAGGTTTAGTTTTCTTTGATATGAAGCAGACTCTATTATTCTCCTTGAAGGGTTTTTAGTTAAATTTACACTTTAACTCGTTATTTGTCACAAAACATCACCAACCATAAAATTTGTTATCATGTCTGTAGGGCGTAGACACAGTGTAACTCAATAAATATTTTTGTAGCTATTATTTACTGGTCTGTATTCCCGTAGCCTAATACAGATATCAATATAATAAAAATAGTATCCAGCTGACAAACACGTGTTTCTTTCTTTAAAAATTCAAGGAAGTCATCAAGAAAATATGATCGTACTGTAGACAAAGTAAATAGAAGAAATGTTTGCACATAAAATGAAATTGATTGCAATGGAAATAATATTTCTGAGAGTATACTGAAATTTATACCTCTGAGAGAAAACAATTTTCAAGGTTATTTACTCCATTAATAAAACTGAAGATGTCCATATTTGTCTGTCTCTTTTATAACGCTTCGTCATCATTAAGTATATTTTGCACGCGCTTTATATAATAATATTTAAAATAAATTTTTAAGAGGTTTTATCTGTTTTGTGGATGAGTCATAATGTAAATTTGTCAAAATACACAATCAATAATGCTAGGTTTTGAAAAAGAATAGAAGATAAAGAATTCCACATCATCGCTTTTACTTTCTTGTAATAACATGTATTTCAGTGACTTTTATATGCTCAGATGCAATATTTTTTTCATGTTAAGGCTTTTTAAAAGCTGTCACGTAAGCGAACACGTGATGTTCAAATTGTAACTTTTTTCCCCATTAACTGTATGGGTAACATTTGAATCCAATTCGTTCTAGTTTCTTTGCGTGAGAGTCAAAAATTTGAAAATTCTTAAAGTAAGTTTATAATTTCTACATAGAAAGAAATATGATTATGCGTATATAAATAAAATATTGCAAATCTGATGGAAGCATAAATTTTTTTAAGAATTTTTGCATCGTTCGTATTTTGTGATTAAATTTTTAAAGAAGTTAGTGTAAATTTTAATCTTTAATTGAATGTGCTACTAAAGTATATTTTGCTTATGATTTCAACACAAAAGGGGATTTTTTTTATTGTGATGTGTGTTTTTATCCTGGGAACATATGAAATACAAGTGAAGAACAGAAAACATACAATACAACAGAAGAATATACACATTTATTACAGATGATGATCCCAGCATATAACAAGAGGGGGTGCGCTGCTTTCCTCTTTCGATACGGGAATCCATTTCTGGTGAAAGACCGACTTCTTTCCCGAAGAAGATACAACCATGTCTTACTCGGGATTCGAACCCGAACCCACTCGGTTACAAGCCGAGGGTCATAGCCACCATACTGTCTGGCGATATATATATTGCTGGGATCCCCCGGCAATGAAAGAGCAGACCACAAAAAACCAAGCAGGGAGCCGAGTCGTCTCAAGCAGAAGTCCGCTTGACCCTCAAAAGAACACAAAACATTATTTCCACATACATTGACAAATATATGCCGTGACCCAAAAAACCTAGAGCTTTGGAAAGCCATGGGAAACTGGCCAGTCTAAGTCCATTCCAGAGGCACCTGAAGAGAGTCAAGGCTGTTACCCGTTTTCACCCAACCACCGGAGACATGACTTTTTGGGAGTAACCTCCACTGGCTTACCCTGGCTGCTGAGGAAGCCTGCCTACTCTGCGGCCATGTCAGAATGGATGGCTATCACCTTCTCCAATACACTGGATTTAATGAATACCCGACAGAGAGAGAGATGACGTCGACAGTCGGTACTGGGAGGCTGGGCGTCAAACGGTCAAGAAGCCAAGAACGGGTTTTGGATAAATAAAATAAAAAATAATATATATACATACATACATTTATACAATATATAATATATATACATTTGGTTTCAAACTTCTGTAATATTCATATTGCTCGGTACATAGAACATGGGGTGTAAACAATGTGATTGACCAAATCCTTTAAAATATTTTTAATAAACTTATCAATTAAACCAGTGGTCCCCAACTTTTCCGGACCTCGGACCGGCACCAGTCCATGGATCAAATGGTACCGGGCCGCACAAGGAATATTAAATTATTTCCATTTTATTTACTGTGGTGTGTTTTTCTCGGGTTTGCGTGATTTTCCATGGAAATCACTTTATATTCCGTGTTATTTTTATGGAAAAATCGCACAAACCCGAAAAAAATACACCACAAAAAAATAAAAGGGAAGTAACGTGGAAATCACTTAATATTCCATGTTCAGTACAAAGATCTCAAACCAGATACCATTCCCGACTTGCCACGAAGACATGGCCGTGGTTGATTTCCGACTTTTCGCAGAACACGACTGTCTTGCTGCCTACTTATGTAGGTTCAAGCTGGCTTCTGATTCACACCGCTTCATTGCCGAGGCCAATTTGTCACGGATGTTACCACATTTTCCATTCTCCGCGAAACAAGTATCGCTGACCGATATTGGGAAGCAAGATGTCACTTGAGGAAATTACTGTTTTATGTTTTTTTTTCTTTTATAATTGCTATTTTATTGTCAAACCCTTCTGCCATTTGAAATAAAAAAATAATATTCAATGTTAAATTAAAATTATTATATCAAAACAATCTAAAAAATAAACAATCAACGCCCCTATCGTCAGCGGGCCGCGGTAAAATTATCAATGTTGACGGTTTGCATGAATAAAAAGGTTGGTTAGTTCTGATTTAAGGTATCCGACTACCCAAAATCATGATTTTTTTCAAAACTTGACAAATTTTTTATGACTTTATTTTATAGGCCATCTTATTAGCTGAATAGCAATCCCAAGTTTTTTATTTTCTCTCCACTAGAATAAAAACTGCAGGCGTTTTAGTAATAGCAGATGCCATAACTTTACACAAGGTATCAAACTTTACAATGCGTTTTATTCGAAATGTGTTTTTTTTCCCGAAAAACTCAAACAGGGACAGCGAGTGCTCAAAATGTTTTAAAAATAGTTGGCTGAAATTTTTTGCTTATGTTCTGAATAACAGTAGAAGTGTTTTGATCTTCAGATTTATCAATCACTGTTTTATTTCAAAATTTGCAGTCCTTTATGTGAATATAGTCAATGTTTTTTTAAGCAATTTCGTATAATGACTAAGATAAAGTGCTCTAGTTTTGGTAAAAATTAAAATAACTCTTATCCTGAAGGTCATTTCAAAAAGGAATAGCAAATCAGCACATAAAAATTTGTTCATAAACTTTTTGTACTGATTGGGCCCCGTTTAAGCAATTTTTTTATAAATATTTACCTATTTTCTCCCATCTTAGTAATAATAATTTCTTTTTCGCTTCTTAATTTTAGCATATTTTCCTTCCAATGTACAAAAAATAAATCTAAAAACCACAAAAAAATCTCAATATCTCCCTTTTTTTTTTTTTTTTTAAAAAAATTTTCACAAATAGTCGGATACCTTAAACGTTTTCGCGTTAAACGTGTTACACTGTATAAGTTTACTTAACTATTCTAGGCCAATGGTCGGGAAACGTTTGGAGAGAAGAGCCTAGTTACGAAAACAAGATAACTGGGAGGTATCAATGAGCCACACGCACACATTTACATAAAGATCTAGATACGCATGCGCAGGAATAACAAAGTAACACATCAAAATTGAAAAATTGAGAATTTGTTCATAAAATATTTGTACCGAGCGGGCCCCGTTGATATAATTTTTTGTTCATTTTTACTAGTTTTTTCCCATTTTAATAACAATACATTTTTTTTTCTTTTATCAATTTTAGAATTTTTTCCTTTAAATATACTAAATAAATATAAAAATCACAAAAAAACCCCATATCTCCATTTTTTTTAAAAAAAAAGTTGTCAAGTAGTCGTGTACCTTAATTTTTTAATTATCATTTACAAAGGAAGGTAGAATAATTCTAAAAATAAGCTGTTTGAGCGCAATTGATTTGAAATTTATTTGATGGTAAAAAGAGGGATTGATTTCCATTTATTTGATGGTAAGAGGGTTTTTTTAAAAAAATTTTGTTATTTAGGAATTTGGTAATCTGCTTCCATCATATTTTTAAAAGTCTAGTTTAAATCTTGCAATTCTCATAATTTCTCTCCACCGACAAAATTGCATTAATTTTTTCGGTCATGTTTTTTCTCAGTCTTCGTGTTTATTCATATCGACAAAACGGTGCGAATATTGTGTTTGATTTTTAACTGAAGTCTGAAAGTGAAATCTGAAATTCAAGATTTGATTCTGCTTATAGAGGTCGAAAAAATTCAAGGTCAAATACTCCATTTTTTAAAAAAAAAATAAAAAGTAGTTATATTTTTACAATTTTTTAAATATATAAGTTATTTTGATTTCATTATTGTCTTTTGGCAACATACTTAAATATAGCTGCTAAAATATATTTCTCTCCTGTGTATAGGTATTATATTATTCATCAAATACCAAAACTAAAGTTTTTGGATTCAACGCCTGTGAAACCCTGTGAGAAATCAGAAGCCAAAAGAATAGGAGTGTACATGAAAGTTGCTCGTCCGAAAGTTGAAGTAGCTGTAAGTTACAGAACATTTATCTTTGTTATTTATGTTAAATTAGGGGAAGGGGTATAATACCTTGAAATAAGATTTTCTGTTACGGATAAATGCACAAAAAGGATTATTTTAAATATTTTAGAGGTTGTTTCATTTGTTATTGTTGTTTTAATCATATTTACAACCCTGCATGTGGTCTTATTTTAACTATCCATCCAGTCTATTTAAATATATTAATAATATATAAAATTTATATTAATTATTTACATATTTAAATTAGAATATATAATTCAATTCAATTGAAATAAAAAAAGATATTGCGTTAAGAATATTTTGTTTGTTATATGATTTCGTCTATCAATTCTGCTTTATTTTTAGCATTTTATGAACTCAAAGTAATACTACGATTTTGTAAGTCTACTACGATGTGTAGTAATACTGCACATTTTTTTTACCTTAACTGTAGTTATTACATAATTACATGGATAATAATATCTATAAGTACTGTTTAACTGTGACATTGAAACTATAGTAACTCATTATTCACATTATTAATTTTTGAATGTTCATAAATTCCAATTTATTGTGCTATTTATAAAATCAATTACAGCAAATTTTAATATACTTACTGAGGGAAAAAACAATGATGTTGATATATAGTTTTTTTTATAATTTCATTTCTTTAAATTTAAAAAAAATATATTTATATATAGTTAAAATATGTTGATATATAGTTTTTTTTATAATTTATTTCTTTAAATTTAAAAAAAAAAATATGTTTATATTTTACATGAATTTATTTTTTAAAAACCAGGCACTTAAATTGAAAATTTTCAATTTTCCTGATTTTCAAAACTAGATTGAAAGAGTGAAAAGAAGAAAAAATTGAAAATATATATATGTATATACATATATATATATATCCCTTATTTCTCTAAGTATGAAATACGTATACAAATTTCTTCTGTTTATTATTTATTATATTAAAATATTGCAGAAAAAAATACTTGAGAAATTTCGTGATTCCATCAGTGAAAAATAAAATAAATTATATATATATAATTTATTGTTTAAAATATTTACTATTTAAATTTAGTGGTTACAAGACAAATCATAATGTTATATGAGATAATAATTAAATGGTGAAGAGTTAACTCAAATAAAAATAATATTGTTGTTAGTCATTGTAAAATGTAGATCGAGTTTTATAGGGAAATATTATTTTACAGTTTTGTTAAAACTTGATTAAATTCTTCCTTATTATTTCCTGTGTGTTTTTCGTTTCATAAAATCCTTTTTCGTTAATGTACGAGTAAATATTAAAAAGACATGCTTTACTTTCTATACTATAAATTATGGGATAAAATGTTTTTCTGCTTTCCAGCGAAAAAATTATAAACTATATTTCAAAAATAATAGACAAAATTATTTTAAATTGAGTAATATGTGTATTTATGCTATGTATAAATTGATAGTAAAACAGTGATCCATGAATAAAGATCTCTGTATTAATGTAAATAAAATGCAATGAATTAAACATAGGTCAGTTTTAAAAAATGATATCTGTGTAATATGTACCAAGAAACTTATATTTACTTTTTACAGATTAACCAATGAAAAATTTAACCCGGTTAAGAGCAATACATTATTTTTTCATTTTTGTCAAATCTCTGATAGAAATATAGAAATAATAATTGGTTGTTTTTGTTGAAAAGAAACAATTTAAAACAATATTAATATATTAATACCCAAATTTCAAATTTCTTTGTTGTTTTGTTATATGAATTTTTATATTAAGGAAATTACTTTATGAATATAAGTAAAATTTTAATTCTTTTATCTCTGAACCCAAAATTATTATAATTATATGTTTGATTTTAGAGTATTGAGAGAATGGTTTTCCTTTGATTTTAAGATTTTTAAAACTGCTCATTTCAAATGTTTCCATCACTATAATATAAAACTCTTTAAATAAAAAGCACTAGATCTATTATAGCTAGGTAAGTAGTATACATAAATCTGCGTTCTACGTTCCAAACTGATTTGCAGGAAATAAAACGATAAATGACTTTCTTAAACAAAATTTTTGAATTACATGAATTTGATCCATGTTGATGTTATACTTAAATTTAATCATCATAAATTAAATGTCAATTACTGATCTGTTTAATAATTTTAAAAGCACGAGGCAAGTGATGACGCCACAGATTCACGTTATTCTCCTCTTCCTCCCAATCATCAGAAAGAAGGAACTCACAGAGGTATTTTCTTTGCTTTTTATTTTTACATTTGTTTAACTTTATTGAAGTTTGCTTACGTTTTCAAATTTAATTTTAATTGTGTAGTAATTATTTGAAGTAACATTAAAGAGAGAAAAAATAGAGTTTTTGTAACGGATCGAATAACGCCACCTAGTGGACTCAGAGAGACTATCATTTTTAATCCTAATGCTAGGGAGAGCAACAACCAGACTCTCAGTCTAATTCTAATCCTAGGGTTAACAGCAGCTGGACTGTTAGATACAGTTGAACGTCGTTTATCCGTACGTTTATTATCCGGAGCGTCAAATATCCGGACCAATTTTTTTGTCAACTACATGAACTGTATGTGAATACATTTTCGAACAATGCAATGCAGATTTAGAAAGCGAAAAAGACTTCAATGACGACCACAGGGAGGAATTAACCGACTTTGTCCAATTATTCCTAGGATTTCAAGAATGCGATGAAAACGTTTGAGAAACCTGGATGACATGCGATGCAGAAGTCTGTGGATTTCAAACGCTAAATGATGACGAGATTGTGACTTCTGGCTAGAGGCATGTAAATTACGGAGTTCCTGTCCCCAAAAGAGGGACGTACCTCCTCATCAGAATTTATAAAAAAGATATCTTAATGGATTGGGTGACATAAAGTAAGAGAAGAGAAAAATTAAAAGAGAGAAATAGTTTATGGGCAGAACATAAGCTGCTAAAAAACAATGGCGGACGCAGTCCGCTCACTGAAGAAAAAGTTACACTGCTGTCTGCCATTTGGTTGGCCAGAGCAAGTCGTCAACGCAGAAAGTGGGCGTGGAAAACAGATTGGGTTCTTCAGAAAAAACGAGCAACCCGAAGCAAGGAGATCTTGGAATTGAAAAAAAATTCCAAGATTCCACAGAACATGAAAGTGAAAAAAGGGGGTGAATAAAATAAATTCTGAATAAAATTTAAAATGAACCAACTTGCACAATTGCCTGTAAAAGGGGTGGGAGGGAAGAGCTAGAAATAATTACAGTATAGGACAGATCGCGGTATAAGAGCTTATAAACTCAATGAAGTCAAATACGTGATAAAAACATGGTATTGTGACTTCTGTGCGCCGTACGGCTATCAAAGAATGATGACTGTGTCGACGATGAAACGGTTGAAGACGACCGGCGGGACAATAACAACAACAAAAGTAGCAGGTTGGTCCATCAAATGCTGACCTCGGTCGCGTTTTCTGCGTTAGTGGACAGCGATGGAGTGGTACAGGAACACAAAATCGCGAGGATCAATCAGATTGTTGCCAACTTCTCAACTACCTCCTTGCTGACATCCAGTGCCAAAGAAAAAAAAGACGACTGAGAGTCAGAAACGTCCGCTAAGCGCTTACCACTGACCCAAAAACGAAGGTGTACAATTACTGGATGTGTACAGTGGAAAAATAAGTGATTATTTTTTCACAATAAAATTTAAAATTGCGGACACACTCATTTTACTTTTTCAGCTCTCAGATACGTGGACGATATTTTAACGCCGATTGTGCTACCCATTTCTCAGGTGCCATTTACAACAGGATAATGTGATGATTTTCAATATTCCGCAATGTGTCCGGTTTCCTAACATGGCCTGATCTTTCGCCAATAGAGATCGCATTCAGTTTTCGGTTATACGAACGGTGTCCGGTCCCAGTTAATTATGATAAACAACGACAGGTGGCTTTTTTACTGATTTTTAACCTTTTTATAGTCAAGCAATGCGATATTTTATTCTGAATTTTTACGTATTTTTTCTCTGCTGTAATTCTAAATACATATTAACGATTACCGGCTAGCCGTGTGTCACCACCGTTACATTCTTTATTTTTGAAGAATCAAATTACACATATGCTTTCATATTAATTATTGATTATGAATGAAGAAATTGAGAACAGTAGAGAATAACAGATAGGTTATTATACTTAATTTCGCCTAGCATAAAAAGACACCTCCAAACCGGGAAAGAGATTAGAATGATTTGAATCTTTTACGAATGTTGTTCGAGAACTGCGACTTATCGTTTCAAAGCATTTCATTAATACAGTTTATCTCACTTTTTCTGTGTCATTTGATTTCTCTGCACTACTTGGACAAGACAACGACATCTCACATTTTCTATTTCTCTGATTCTTTCTATTTCATTGATACGTTAATCATTGGAGGCTGATAGCAGTAAAATCTGTGGTTTTGTTTCGACGTTAATAAATATAATTGATTTTTTTGTTTAGATATTTATTTTGACGTGTTAACTACATTAAAAATACTTTTATGTTGGATTTCATGCATTTATCACCTAAGCCTGTATATATATATATATATATATATAAGCCATGTATGGTCAGAAAATGGAGGATACATTTGTAACGAAATGTAACACAGAAAGAAAGAAGCAGAAAACAATTGTAAGTGAAGTTTAATTCTTTCGAATGGTATAAAGAACATAAAATGAAGCTTCAGGCCAACAATTTAGTTAAATGTAAATAACAAAAAACTGATTGCTTGAAATTCATACGAAATATTTAATATAGTGTAGGGTAACCCCAAACTGCTTAGACTGCAGAACACCTGTTTAGAATGGATGCAATGAGGTTATCGATGAAGCTTTGAGGAAACTGTTTCGCATTCAAGAAATGCAATCTCTACGTCCCGGATAGTTAGCGAAGGCAGTTCGAATGAGTCATAAGCATGCTGAATAAAAATTTTTATCAGAAGAACATGCTGGCCATTTCATACACTATATTGTTTCAGCTACAAGAATGTTCTTCACAAGAAGAGCTGTATGATTTCTGGCATTATCCTCAATTGAAATAAAATAATCTCCGGAACTAATTTGATATCGGGGGTACTTGCACCAAGCGCTGCTTGGCGCGATAAGATCGCGCCTAGCAGCGTTTGCTGTAGTTGGAATGAAATTACACCAAGCCTTAGAACGTAGTCGTGACTTAGTGTTTATACAACAGTATGGTGAACTGCCAAAAGATTGAATTGAGACAGCAAAAAACAACAGCTTCTACGAAATTACGATTTCTATACTTACTTCCTTTTCCTGGATTTTGACCCCATGTACACTGATTTGCACTTGACGTTTTTTTCTGTTTTCTGTTGCACTTTTGAATATTGATGTTTTGTTTTACGTTAGTTATCAGAAGAAATATATATTTGCGTAATTTCGTTAAATCCATGTCCTCCCCTAATTTTTTTTAGCAGTTAGTGTGTCTATATAAAAGTACACACAAATGTGTGTGTGTGTAAAAATTGAAAAATATAAATAGCTTTTATAAATTGAAACACACACCATATGAGGCAATTTTTAACAGTGTTTCAATTTATAAAAGCTATTTATATTTTTTCAATTTTTTTCTTTATTATCTCCAATTTAGTTATTAACTTCTATAATTTTTTAACAGGATCATTTGGAAAACTACGGCAGCGTTATACTGGAACACAATCTGAGGGAAATCGATTCATTCGTGATAATGAGTTATGATCGATTATTTTTCACCTTTTTGCTTTGGTAAGTCATATATATATATATACTTAATTTTATAATAATTTAAGTAGAAATTTTGCATTTTTTTATTTCATTTTCCGATTTTAAGTATTTTTGTTCAGTGTGAACTTAGTTTATTAAATAATTTGTGTTTAATGAGAAATATTTTTTTTACATGTTCTGGAAATGGATTCTATATAAAGTCGTCGCGACGTGAAGGTCGCGGGTGTAAGAGGGTTCGGGGAAGAAGCAGTCATGATCTTAAAAATATAGTTACTTTTATTCTATCTTTAACGCTTTATGAAATGAGCAATTTTATAGCTTAACTCTAGGAGCAACCTAAAATCCTAACATTTAATATAACATAAAAAAATTGAAAATCACTTAGCTTCAGTCGGAGCTCCTTGTGACGATCCTTCTCGAGCTCCGATAGCTCGCTCAACTCTGATGATATTTACTTCCAAAACTCTTGGTTGATTCTGTGACGTTTATTAATTTCAGAACGCATGACCTCTCAATCGCAATTCGCCTTCTCTTACTCTTCGATTTAACGATTAACCATTAACTTCACATCCCAATGTCAAGGTTTAAAAAATAATTACATTTGCATAAAATTTAGTCATCTCTGTGGAAAATGGTTCTTAAACTAAAATCTCAACTAAAGAATAGTTTCCCCTAGAGGATTAGAAGAAAAACCCGAATAATACCTATTACAAAGTTTTACTTAACTTTTGTTGAAGTTAGCAGGCATTCCTAATTTACATATTGCGTGTATTACATATTTTCCATTAATGTCAAAGCTAAGCTATCACTCTCTTTATATATATTTATAAGAGTTTAGTTTTTTATTATTTGAGATTTATATTAATCTTTAAACATTTTTCGCTTTGGAACTCTCTTTAATAGTATTGTACAAAATTATATATTTCGCTTAGGAAACAAGATTTGTTACAGGAGTGCAATCAATTATGTCACAGAATCTTGTTATAGAAAATTCAATATTTTATTCTTAAGTTTGAATTATACATTTCGTATGTAAATCTCTGTGAATTAATTGTAATAAAATTGCTCTTCAAATCGATCTCCTGAATTTAATTTTAAAGCTTGATTCTTTGACCCTCTTTTTCTTTATTAAAAAGGGAATACATTATTTTACTGTACATGTATGCATTTTTATTATGTATGTTTCCTTTATATTTCGTCTTCACTTGAAAATGTACATTAATTTCTGAATTTTTTCAGGATGTGTGAATCACATGTCTTAAAAGATTATACACAGACAACATCAAAGGAATGATTGACAAGTCCTTAGAATCATGCATGTAACTATTGTATGCTTCATTTTATTTCTTGGTTCAATCACCTTTCACTTATTTCAATTGTAAAGAAGTGACGAAAGATCTTTGCTGAAATATGTTCATGATTGATCTTTGCAATTTACATGTTTTAATAATTTACATTATTTTTATGTTAAAACTCTAAAAATGAGTAATATAATGAAAAAAAGTAAAGTGTTAGATTAAATTTAGGGCCATTTACAGTCATAACAATATAAAAAAATGTAATTTCGTTTTACTTCATCTATAAAAATATGGCTACAATGTTGGGGTAATAGCCTTTGTTTCTCCATATCCCACACAAAAATATTAACTGTAACTGTAACTATGGCTACAATGAAATACGACCAGTGCAAGAAATGTATTTTTCATGTATGAGTGGAATTTGTATTTAGAAGAATGTTTGAATTACTATCATTTTTGCTTCATTACATTATATATTGTGGCCTTTCAACCTTATTTCATGATCCTATTGCTTCTCGTGCATATAACTTTCATTTTACATAGCATATCTTTATTTTTCGATAATAAATCTTTTACTATAATAAATGCTTTTAAATTTCTTACGAGACAAGTTTTTTAAAAAATTAATTTGATTTACCCTGAAATATATTTTTTATACCTTTCCCAGTTGCTAACAAGAATTAGGACTGTACTGCTTCGGTAACATTTTGTTATCACATTTTATCTTCTGCCATTTTATGTGTTTCTACTTCAGTATTAATTTAATTTTACTGTGTTCACTGCTTATGACTGTTTAAAAAAATGTTAATTATTGTTTTGCATTTTGTTGAAGTTATATTTGATGTCTTTAACTGCCACTGTGATTTTTACTCTCAAAACTAATGCTAACCAGTATTTTGTATTATCCAATTATTATAAATATATAATACTTTTAATCATATGTGTGTTTTGATATATTATTTACTGGCTATCTAGTCTTTGTATGTGTGAAAAAAAAGGACGGAATACTGTATGGATAACATTTTTTAATAATGATTGTTTTCAGATGTTGATGGGATTAAATTTCATATCGATGTTACTTTTAAAAAAAAGTAACGTTTATGATGCTTATATTGTAAGTTGTCATTGGAATTATATTCAAATTATATCATTGAAATAAAATAATTTTTTATTATGTGTGGCTTCTTTTCTGTACATTTAATACATTACAAATTTGAAATAAAACAAATTTTTGAAGTATTCATAACACATGCATCATTCCAAAGTATTTTCAGGTTTAAAACTCCTCAACAACCATATATTAAAGATTAAATACCTTTATAATTTTTAATTAGACAGTATTAAATCTTTTTTTAAATTATACTCTTAACATAAATAGGAGCTCTTCAGAAACATGAAATCCTGAAGGGAAAAAAATATTTTTCATCTAATCACAACATTGAGAATACCTGTAAGGCTGGCTTAGAATGTAAATATTTATTGAAGTTGACAGATTGCAGCTTTTCTCTTAGACAGAGAAATCAAGGGAAATTATTTAGACTTTTTTCAGATAACTGATAACTCGAATCCTGTTAAAAACAAAATTTATTTTCAAGCCATTAGTTAATGAAGATATACAAAAAGTTTACATATGGATTTCTTAAATTATTGAAACTTGTTTTGTTTTTAGTCAGTGATATTTAATAAATTACTATATTTTTCCTTTCACATCACTAATTCTAATCTTTTATGTAAAATTTTCAGAAATGGCTTTACAACAGGTTTTTATCAACTAGTCATGTATATAATGTTTTAATCATCTTGAATATTTCCATTTACCCCCTCAAATCTAAACTATTTGAATGTCCATGTGTAAACTATTTAGAAATAAAGATTCTGTGATTACATTTTATATGAGTATGCATTTTATTGTTGACCAGTTTTTCTGAAATAAAAACTTGTTAACGATTTATACTTATTGACTAATATTATCTAATGAAGGATGAATGATAAATATACTTTGTAATAAAAGCAACATTAATTAAATCAGAATAATTTTTAAAAAATGGCAAAATGTTGTACAGTAAAAAATATATTTTATATTAAAATATTCTATTTTGATTACTCAAATACAATTTTTTTATCTAATTTGCCAAATTATTACTTTCAAGTTATAAATTTACTATTACTTTATTTACACATAAAAGGATTTTAAGCAAAACTGTTAAATCGAAATGAGTCATCAACAATTTTTGCACTGAATTACAAAATGAAATTTAAACGTTTTAATAAAACTCTATTAAAATATTACTTGTTCTACAATCTATTTGTTAAAAAATCTGTTCAGGATTTTCTTCTGTAAAATCAATGAATTATTATTAATTTTTACTTTACTGAAGCTCAGTCTTATGGGAAAATTCGAATTATGAAGATTCTGTTGCACTTTTGCTGTTCACAAAATTATTTTTTAAATTAAAGAATGAAACTGAACCTTTTAAAATAAGATAATTTTTCAACTAATTTGGGAAGCTTTTTTGTATATCTTAGCTAACAGATAAAGATTCCTCTTTGAATAAGAATAATAAAATTTCACATTCAAAAAAATTCACTTTGTTATTTTGCACGATTTATTAATTTTAAACAATTGCGGGAAAAAAGACAGTTATTTTATAATTGTTGTTTATAAATTTATTGTTACAAGTGTGCAGGAAACATTTAATTTTACTATTGATTTTAACAATTTTCTTAGCTATGTATATATGTATTGCTTTAATAATATACGCTTTTTTATAATATAAATTTAATAACTTTTTATTCAACTAGTACTTGTAACATAGTGTTATAGATGCAAGATATAAATTAAATGATAAAAAGAACCACAAAAAATCCTCGAAGAAAACAACTAATAAGAGTTAAAATGATGGAAAATAAAAAACGATTTTACACGAATTCCTTTTTTTATTTCTCAATTTTATATATAACAATAAAGACTTTTTTTTCCTTCAAAAAAATAAAAGTCTAAATAAGTAACAAAAAGATATCATCAAGGATACTAAAAAGCACATTTTAAAATAAATATAAAAATATATCCTTGTGCAAGGTTCCCATATATTGGACAGAGCCTAATAACAAGAATTTCTAAAAGAATGATTGAATTAATAAACCCCAGAAGTCATACAGTTTGGTATTAATTGCTGTTATCCTCCACGTAATTCGGTAATACGTATATCAGCTATTCTAAGCATGATCATTATCTAGCCAAGGACATTAGTGATGAATATGCTTTACATTTTTCTTCATAGAATACGCAGAATCTCATTAATTTCAGAACAATCATCCATTTGCTTTGAAACAACAATAACTAGAAAAAAAGAATGTATACGCAGTATCAATTCTGTTCTATGCTCGATTAAAAAAATTAAATATTTTGACGATATATTTAAAAACAATAATGATTCTCTTTTCTAAATATATAGCGAAATACGTTTAAGGCTACACAGTATCCTACAAATTTCATAATTACCGGTTTTT
>BMAU01015864.1:0-15684 GCA_019973935.1 Trichonephila clavipes
GTACTAATTTGCCGAGAGTAATAGAGTTTTGGTCGTTTCATCCGAGAATTGCAACATTTAATCCCCATTGTCCTGTGCACTTTAATATCCCCTTGCGCCCTCAGTGGAGTTGCCTCATGTCCTTGAACTAGTCTCCGTGCATTTGCAGTGTCAATAAGTCGTACTGGAAACTTTGTTTCTTGTAGCTCGAAATGTCGAAACTATAGTGCTTGAGAATCAAAGAAAAAATACCAATTCTTCAGGAAAGGGATAAAGGATTCAGGGAACTTTCTTTGCGGTTTTTTTTCCTGTCGTTTTGGTAGGTAAGATGTATAAAACAAATATTTTTAATTTACAAAAAGGTGTGAATAATTACCTTTTTTTTATTATATAGCGTTTATGAATTTAAAATATTTGTTTTATGTGGTTTCTAAAAAAAAATTAAAAGATGAAACTCTATATAACGAATTTCCCATGCAACGAACTCTTTTTCGGGATTTCATTGTGTAGAGTTCAGACTGTATCTGATAAAAGAAAAAGGCTAGTGGTATCAGCGAACTCTATTTCTACTTGAATTCCGAAATGTTTCAGGAACGTCACGCATTATTTTTTGCATTATAAAAGGCAAGCGAAAAATGACACGAAAAGGAAAAAAAAATGATTTTTAAACCATACACTATAAATTAGTTGATTTAAAAATGTCTACTGTAGTATTAGTAAAAGTCTAATAAATCTTTTAGATGTGCACATGTCTTTTTTTATTTCCTTGAGGTACACTTAACAAAAATCAGATTAAAAATCCAAACAAAATATAAGGAAGTCAAGTTGTTGAGTACAAAATATTTTGCAGACAAAGAGAAAAAACATAACAGCTTAGTCTCAATTGCCATTTTTGCAGTTAATTAGAATAAATCATGTACTATAAATTGACAATTGCTGCTTTCTTAAGGACAAGAGTTATTAAAACGCCAAAATAATTTAAGCATGTACAAGTATTTTTCAAATAAATACTTTACAATAAGTTTTGTTTAATATCCGAATAATATTAATAATCCCTTTAAATCCTTTTTGAACGAAACCTTTTTTTATCTTTTATTTCAATTGTAATTTGTTTAAAATCATTAATGAAGTGATAAAATCTTTAGCATACTGACCGTTTGTGTTTTCCAATGAAGTGTATTCTTGCATATAGTTGGCGATAATACTCAAAAACACGTTCCAAATCCTTAACTCCCCCCCCTTCTGGGTTTTACATTTCATCCTTCTGTTCTTAAAAGTAGTTTGTAGAATTTTAAGCATGTATAAACACGCTTTCTACTACCAGCGAGTGGTAAGTTGTAAATAATTTTGAATATGTTAGAAACTGAATTTTTATTTTTTATTTTTCTTATACGTCCTTTTTCTTACTTTATTTCAGTGTATTGAGATAAATATAAAGGTAGTCAATATAGTTCATACTGCAATATGTTTTTCGCCAACGGCCATATTTTCAAAAACTACCTTTATCCAACAGATGGTGTTGTTTGCAACTCGAATGACGTCAAAGCAATAATGTTTGTAAAAAGGTAACCCTTCGTTACTATAGTAACGGGGTGTGGTTAAGAAATAATTGACAGATATAGTCGGTTACAGAACGCATGCGCGCGGTTCCAGTAAAATAAACAAACTATTCAAAACCGTAATCAAATGGTGAGAGGAGTGGATCAAGACAGCGCTATCAAGACAGCGCTCTGCACCCAGATTAATTTTTGTAATGCAGTGCTATCGCCATCTGTTGCCCAAAATATTATTTATTTTTGTGAATATATCTTATGATTATTTATCAAACCTCAATTTAATTTGCAATTTATTTAGTTAATGAAAATAATTTATTGTATTATAAAATAAATATGATTGAAAAAGCCAAGTTTTTTAAAATTATGTAAATTTCATTAAAATATCTACACTTTTGCTTTGCATACAGAATCTGTTTCAATTTTTCATATTAAGTGTTTTGTTTGTTCAGAACTGTTTATGGTAATTTTATCAAAATTAGGGCTCAAATTTCTGTTTTATAGATAATTTTTAATTCTTGAGACCTTTCACTTTTAGTTTGTCTGTCCCACTTCGACAACAGTGATAATCCATCACTATTTCTTCATTTTGAAGTGTTTTACAACCTCGCTGTCTAACATATTTTGACATAGTCTTCTTTTCTTCTTCTTTCCATGTAACAAATTCTATAATGTTAATTAAAAGAAGATTTACATTTACTAATATAAAATTATGTATACTTCAGTAGAAAGAATTTATACGTAAATGTATAAAATTCAGTCTACTACAGTGAAAATTTATAAACTAAATGTTTTTTTAAATGCAACTATTCATACCACTGAAAGTATTTAATTCCTTCAAAATCTCTTCATTTAATATATACATCACACTGTTGGTGATCATGAATATTTTTAAATGCCTTTTCAAACAGAAAGGGCGAGTGAAGACTTGATTACAAAATGAGCAGATTAAGTCTCTGCTATACGCATTCATTTCAGAAAACAATAAGTATGCAAAAATTGATTACAGAAAATTTAAAAAACAGATTGACTAATTAAAATAACAAGAAAGATAACAAACAATTAACAAAATAAAACAAAAAAAAACAAGAAACCAAAAGTAAAAAATAATTAAAAATGTAAATAAAATGCAAAAATCGTTCGACTAATACAGGGATACAAAAATAGCAAGGCAATCAATTATTTTAGTTTCCATATTTCGTAACAGATGGCGCTAGCACTGCATTAAAAAATCTAACTGGGTGCAGAGTGCTGTCTTGATCCACTCCTATGGTGAGGACAACGGGGTACAGCGTTGGTTGAATGGTTGAAAAAGGGGGGAGTTTTGTAAAGTGCTGTCTTTTAGAATTGTCGCGGAAATGGGTGCAAAGTGTTTTTTGTTTTGGAGATTGGCAAGCGCCCTCTAACTCCTTCTCAATTGGAAAAACAATTAAAGGCTTTCTCAAGATATTCCATAATATGGAATAAATAACAGGTATATCTTTATAAAGCCAAAAATATTGACATTAGTTTCTAAGCTTTACTTTAAGATCTTCGTTAGTGCCTAATTCTTGTAAACTGACATTTTTTTTCAAAGTGACCAGAGTAATTCATTGCCTACTGTGGTATTTCGATAGTCCTCCTAACATTCTCAATCCTAGTTTCAAAATCTAAAAAAAGGACATTTAAATGTTGAACATAGGTTAAAATGTCTTTTTCCTGGTGGATTGTTTGTGACAAATGAGAAACTGGGAAAATTTGCAATGCCCATTATTATATTCCTTTAGCTTAATATATGAAAATATTCCTTATTATACTCCTATTATTATTATTATACTCATTATTATACTCCTTTAGCTTGAAATATGGTCGTTATTTTAATAAAATTTATGCTGTCGCCTTGTAACTTCATTCAATTTAGTAAATAAATATGTTAAATAGGTAATCCTGATTTCCACTTAATTAAATTTCCTTTTAAAATTAATGTTATGATCTGGTTTAATGAGAGCCACTATCGTAGACCCCCCCCATTTACATCCCATGGAACCCCAAATTATATTTTGTTGACGTGGACCCCTTGCAGGTCGTCATAGATCCCCGGGGGTCTATATAGACCACTTTGGGAATCACTGATATAGAAGCTAATATCTTATTGTTATCTAATGACATTAACATCAAATTATTATTATTGTTACTAAAATCAATAACAGTGTGTGACTTAAAAATAGAATATTCATTTACATGTGTGTACAACGTAGAGTATGCCAGGTGTATTGTTATGCGACACTTTTATCATCGATATAATTTAGAATTCGAGGATTGCGTAATTATTCGAATCTCGGCGTACACAGGAACGATGAATAGTGAGTGAGTGAATATTAACGTCGCACTGTACAGCTACACGAGGGCTTTTGGCGATGGACCACGTAATTTTGAACCATGGTCAAGTGACGTGGATGACACCTGAGTGAGCACCACCTACTACCTAACTACCTCACCACACCAACGGGAGGACGTTTGAACTCTCGACAAATTTAACGTGCATCGCTCCCATACACGGCGGTATTTTAGTGGTACTGGGCTCGAACTCGTGACAAGGCCAGCCACGATCCGATACCTTAAACACTCGGCTCCCGCTGCCACATGTCTATGTTCAAACCTCCTCCAGTTGATGTGGTGTGGAAGTTAGTAGAGGGGGTAGCTCAGGTGTCGTCTTCCTCACTTGAATATGGTTCATAATTAGGAGATCGGTTACCAAAAGTCCTCGATTAACGAAAAAGTACGACGTTAATATTCACTCACTCAAACCTTATTAAAAGTTTTATTTTTATGTTATTAATAATTCTGCAAAATTTGTAATAATTGTGTGGTCATTGAAAAAGATATTTAATTAACATCGTAATTCTTATATAAATCAATTAAAAAATATGACCGAATTAAAAAAATGTGACCGAAACTGATTGTTTGGGATAAAAATAAATAAATAAATAAAATTGTTTTGCTCTCATAAAAATAATTTTTCTAACAGGCTTCAACAAAAAAAGGATGAGTTAATAGCCATTTCCCTGAAAGAACCGATTATTCTCACAAATATCTCTGTATAAAAAAAATAACTTTTGTTGATGCTGTAATAAATTTACTTCTGCTTAAGGTGAAGTTAATAAAAGAAACTACATCTTCACAACAGCTATATGACTAGTAGTAAAATCAAAGGAATAAAAAAAAGAGAGTTTGCCTAAAGTGTTGGATCGAACTTATCTATAATACTAAAAAGGCTGGTCTTTCAGTCACAAAAATAAATGAAAATCAGGATAATAAACTGAGATGATCTGAGATTACAAGTATTTGCGATGAAATGCTTTTAATGACCATTTTCAATAGGAAAAAATATTCAGGAAATTATTCTTGCACTTTTCTTTCGTCAAATACATGTTAATTTCCCCCCTAAGTTTTTGGACAAATATCGGGAACAAATGGTGTTTACTTGAAATAGCTCATTGATAATGCCAATTGTGGACAATATTGCTAATATTGATTGGCATTTCTTGTATTGAATCCGATAAATTTTTAGTTTCAGATACCGCTGTATAATCCACACATTTACATTAATGAATTCTTCTACGTTGTTACGAGTTTGTTCAAACACTGCTTTAACCGAATCTATTTTAGCTTCCCAACGGGTATCGCAAGATTAACTTAGAGTAATGCGTAAATGCTTTTGTAGAATTTCCCATCTTTGTGGATGCAGAAAATAAGCATAGAAATATCTACCCCCAACTTTTAAAGTACATATTACTGGAAGTGACATCACAAACTAAAAAATTTAAAGATGATAGGCAAGGTGATAGGTTTAGACAATTATTCTAGATATTACACCTTTATATTTCCGTTTCATATTACTACTTTTTTGTCACATGCCGACAATTCATATCTAATTCTAACTCCCTTAACCTTTTCAATTGAGTTTTTGCTATGCCTGGTGGCCGCGGTAGGTTAGTGGTTATGGTCACGAGCTCGTGGCCGGAGTGTCGTGGGCTCGAGCCCTGTTGCCACTAAAGACACGCCGTGTAGATGAGGCCAGTCCCCCCGCTGAGGTGGTAGTTAGGAAAGAGGGGTTCAGCTCAGGTGTCCTCCTCGTCATTCGACCAAGGCTCAAAATTACAAGGTTTGTGATCAATAGTCCTCTTGTTGCTTTGTAGAGCAAAGTTAAACATCAAATGACAATTCCGGATTTTTCACCCACTAAGAACGTATACACACCACAACAGTGGTCTTCAAACTGTGTTCCACGGAACCGTGGTTTTGCAAGATACATTCCCAGGGGTTCCACGAATCACAGTAAATAAATCGAAAAAAAAATTATAAATGTGTATGCAAAATGTATTCACGTTCTCTATGAAGTTTGTATCTGCACAAGAATTTAAAGCTCATTCCTGTCCTTAAGAAACTGAAAATTTTATTTCAACATAATAACTTTATTTTTGCAACACTTTTTAAACTTTTATTGTAATATAATAAAAGATAATTAAAATGTGTTTTAGTTATATACACTGGTGAGCAAATATTAAGGACGAGACGGTTTTTTCAATATAACTTTGTACAAAAGCTTTCCAAATCAACACATTTAATACCGTAAGATTCCCAATACGTAAGGACATGTGTAATATGTAAGCAACACTTACTAAAAGAGAAATCAGAGAGATAAAAAGAAGCTTTATTGAAAAAGTAGCATGAAGCGCAATGCGACTGAAGGCCGAAACATCCCTGTGATGGGTGTCCAGCAAGAAACATCCGGTCTTTAGTAGGGGATATGATCTCCCCTGACTGCTAGGCAGGTTTCACAGCGTCTGCCCATGCTGAGAATGAGGGTGTCAATGAGTTGTTGAGGCATTGCTGCCCATTCGTCCTGCAGCGCCAATCGAAGCTCCCGAATCGTTACTGGTGGTAAGGTACGAGCTGCCAAGCGTCTGCCTAGAAAATCCCATACATGCTCGATGGGATTGAGATCCGGAGATCGTGCAGGCAAATCCATACGTTCAATATCCTCACTCTCTAAGAGCTGTTCGGCAGCTACTGATCGATGGCATGGTGCATTGTCGTCCATGAAAAGGAAATGCAGACCCATAGCGCCTCTAAAAAGACGCACATATGGAAGAAGAATCTCGTTACAATAACGGGTCCCGTTGACTGAACCTGCGTCGAAGATGTGAAGGTCTGTACGACTACCAAGCATGATGCCTCCCCAAACGAGAACACCGCGACTTCCATACCTGTCCCTTTAAATGATGTTCGAGGGATGATTGCGGCTTCCCCGCTCTCTCCAGATGAGTATGCGATGAGAATCGCTACTCAAACTGAATCTGCTCTCATCTGTAAAGAGTACTCGTCCCCATTCATTGTCTCTCCAATTCCGGTGTTCCCGGCACCACAAAGAACGCCTTCTCCGATGGGCAGGCGTTAAAGGTACACACCGTACAGGGCATCGTGCAAACAGACCACCACCGTGCAGTCTTCTGGTCACGGTAAAACGCGGTATCGGTCGTCCAGTCGCCTGTGTCGTGTGTCTAGCGATTTCTCCCCCTGTCTGCCGCCTGTTTCTTCTGGCCTGTAAGACAATGTACCGGTCATCTGCGGTTGTGGTTCCTCGTGGACGACCACTACTGAACCCCCGGATAGCTTTTCCTGTAGTTTGAAATTGTCTCCAAAGTCGTGAAACGATGCTGTGAGCAATTCCGAACTCTGCAGCCACTCTTGTCACACTGCGACCTTCCTCCAACTTCCCAATGATTCGACCTCGGGTAAAAGCATCCAGATGTCATCTAACCGATTGATTATTCACCATTTCTCGCTGAGGCAGCAACTCGGTGTGATTTTAACTGCTATACTGCATGCAATCTCTTTGCCAGAAATACTGATCTTACACCGACAACATGCTTTATACTACTCAGACACTCCCCCATTACGTCTACCTGCATATCTGCGCATGTGCTACCGTACATCACCTTATTTAATCTCCTGATTGGTCTTTCTGTCCGCTCTGCCTCTTCGTTCAGCTGATATGGTAATTTTTCGACTTCGTCCTTAATTTTTGCCCACCAGTGTATATTACCTAATAGATTGTAAAAATTTTATTGTTTACTATCCCGGGTTCCACGAGATAATTGTATACTCGTTAGTACTATGTCTTTCAAAACTAAATAGTTTTCCAATGGAAAGTGCACCTTTTGACATTTGTTCAGGAAACACCTACAAAACAAGGGAGAGGTAACGTTTTATCGACCGATCAACAAATTTGATGTCCTAACTCATTTAAGCAAGAATAGCTCCTAAACGTTTTGTTGCAAAATCATACAAAATACTCAGTATTCCTCTAAACATTTTAATACCTTTCAGAACAATGTGTACAAGTGAAAAATATTTCTCGGCATAAGTGGTTACAAAAGCAAAGTATAGAAATAAATTAAGCCCAGAATATGTTACGCTGTTGCAATAAATTTCAATGGACATAGACTTCGACGGTTTGTGTGAAAAAATCAAGCACACATTCCAGTTACTTAGCATAATGCATGGGGGGTGAAACCTGGATCATAGATTAATATTATTAATTAGTAAATTATATTAAAAGAGAAGTAGGTTAAATCTTTTAATAATCGATGCAATACTTTTTTAATTGCCATTACAGAAAGGTGTGTATGGAATACGGTTCGACAAAAATATATTTTAGTTTTAGGGCTTCCACAGAAAGACCTTCTAGCTCTAGGACAGTGGCCGCCAACCCGTGGCACGGTGGAGTTGTAACGAGGGCACGCAAAGTCATACTGAAAAGTTAAAAAAAATTTGAATACAAAATAATATAGAATTTTCTACAATTTTATTGAAGTGGGGTTGTCTCAAAATTTGGATCAAAATATGTTTGTGTGTGTGTGTGAATAAAAGTTTTCTGCTATGAACATTTAGATATATATTATAAATGTGAAAGTTGTGAGGATGTTTGGGCGCCTTTCACGCAAAAACAACTGAATATATTTTAATGAAACTTTACAGTAATATAGCTTATACATCAAAATAACACATAGGCTATAATTTATAGTATAGGCTATAATTTATAGAGATATTGTGTGAAGTGTTCAAAATATAACGATATTTGTCACGTAAGTAGGAAAATATTCTGCCATCTGCAAGCAATTCTGGCGGTCGCTGCAAAACAGCCCACGTCAGCATATATCTATCTTTAGTTTGCAAAAGAGCTATTTTTGTTTTGGCTACGCAAGGCGCTCGCTTCTAATTAATTCCTGTGATCAGCATAATCCCTAATTTTTTTTTATTTCAGAATAAAACTGAGTTTTGAAAGGAGAGGTTGTTATATAAATCTCTCTTTATTTGAATGTTTTTTTAATGATTTTATTATGCACATTTGGTAGTAAGAAATTGATTTTTTTTAAAAATAAATACTTTTATTTCTTCTGGTACATACAGTTGATAAATTTTGTCTTTCACACTACATCATTCGGACATATTTCCATAGTTTCTTTGAGGTTAGTAGTTAATTATAACGCTATAATTTTAATTGAATAGGCGGATATTGCATTTTTAAGTATAAAAATATTTATAACTACTGTAATGTATTTTTTGGAGTGAGTGAATATTAACGTCGCACTGTTCAGCTACACGAGGGCTTTTGGCAACGGACCACGTAGTTTTAAACCATAGTCAAGTGACGTTTACGACAGCTGAGTTGGCATCAACTTCTCCTAACAACCACACCATACCAACGTAGAAAGAATATTTTACCAATATTCAGCAGGAATATTCTTTGAAATCCACTCTTAAAAGATATATGGCAGCACGGGCTCTATGATGAGTATTTTAGCGGGGAAGGCGAATAGTTTTGTAGCAGATATTGCGTTTTCAGCTGACGGCGTTATCAGCGGATTGCAAAGATTATTATTTTTGTCCCTAAAAATAGTTTATATCACAATTTAAGTGTCTTATGTTTTTGTTTGTTATTGAAGACCTTCGAAAACGATTTGACTATTTATTTTAAGTGAACGGTGTATATAATTAATTTTACAGTGGAATATCTTTAATTAATTTATTAGCTCTAACGGATTAAATTTCCCAAAGTGGAGTATTTTGTTTATGTATATCCCTTAATTTTAATTTTCAATGTAATTGATCCAAAAAAAATACTGCATGAAAAAAACTGCAGTAAATCATAATGCGGTGGGTAAAGCCTTAACGTTGTGACGAAGCCGATCACTTCCCCCCAATTACTACGGATACCTTGCCCTTGCCGCCAAAGTTGCGGAAATTCCAGTCTTTTCATTAATTCCTGGAAAGAAATATCGGAACTTGGTCCTCGGCGTCACAAGAGACGCATTAACAATGTGTTTTTTTGCTCCCGATCCGGTGACTGCAGCGCGTCTGGAAACATACAATGTGTACCCAGACATCGGCGCCCGTGGGGCTTGAGCTGCAATGTGTCGGAACGGATGGGAGCGGTTGAGTGACAACAGTTCAAAAGAGCCGAGTCCGATAGGGGCGGAAAAGGGAAAACATCTGTGGACATATAGGGGAAGTAGAGGGTGAGAAAAGGAAGGAAGACTTGGCATTTTGGTGGGTGCTGTGTGGAAGCCCCTGGCAGCGATAAAATATTGTGTTTTGGAGGGTGTTGGTGGAGCCCCTCGCAGTGATACGAATATTTTTAGGGAGAGCGGATGTGAAGCTCCTCCCGTGAAGAGACTGGTTTTTTGAGGGAGCCCTAGTGAGGTGCCTTCCACGAAACGAACTAGGAAAACTGCGAAGTCTGCGGAATTCGTATTTGGACCTGCGAACTCTCCCGACTCGGTGGGGAATCTATGATGAAAGCTACCCATCCTATTTCTAATTCTTTGTGCTATTATAACTTCTGATTACATGTAAACAATAAATAGCTGTAACCCAGAGGTGTGCAAAGTCATTATAGCTAAATTATTATCTTGTAGCAGTGGTTGGTATTTAAATGTAATAAATGCTTAGCACTTGCGACTGAATAGAAAAAAGAAGTTTTTTAAATCGAGTGAGACGGACCTTTTTGTTTAAGTGCGCAAGACACAAGAAAAACTGTACCAGTCAAGTTTGTGATCTGTTTATACTAGCGGAGATAAAAGATGGCTGAAGGTAAAAAGGGTGCAGCTACGAAGAAGAATTCTTCAAGTGACGGAAGAAAAGACGCTGCATTTTCCGGTGTGCGAGTAGGTAAGTCCTTTTTTCTTTGAGATTATGCTCTGAGCAGAGTATATAGCTGTTTATTTAACTGTCTGTTAGATTAGTATTTTTCGGATATCTAAGGGAATTTTATGCTCGCGGTAACGAATTTTGTTTGCCAAGAGTCTAAAAGTGTTGTCTCGGTATGAAATTGTTTTTATTACGTTAGTTTTCTTACGTGTCAGAATCATAAAATTGTGTTTATTTTATGGTATTGTTAGATGCGCATGGTTATAGTGTAAAGTACATTTTGTCAATTTTTGCATAGTTACTTTACAGGTTTTTTTTTAGCAGTACGGATAGGATTGTTTTGTTGGGTATATGTGTGATTTTTTTTCATTCATTGTAATACTTTTGTTTAGTTTATTGTATATTATTGCATAGCTATTGTACTTACGAGTATTTTAGCAGTACTGATAGGATTGTATTGTTTTGGTATATGTGTGATTTCATCTGTGGTAGTTTTCTTGTTTAGTTGTTTATTGTATATTATTGCATGATGACTTTCCTTTTATGATTAGGAAAAGGTGATTTGCTAGAAGTAGCAAGGGAATTAGGGGTGGAAGTCAACGGCGATCAAACAAAAGTAGAAATTAAGGATATGATTTTACAAAATGATAAAAATGATATGGAAACGATCAAAGCGGTGATGGAGGGAATTTTAGAAGAAAAAGAAAGGGAGTTTGAGGAGCGAAGGCAAACTAGAGAATATGAGTTGGAGCGGTTAAGATAGTCTAACGTCACTGTGACGGTTAGTGTATCGTCTGCTGATTTAGAAGGGTAGGGGGTAAATAGACGTGTTAATTTAAAATACTTAGTGCCTAAATTTGATGAAAAAAATGCAGATATTAATTAATTTTTTGAAATTTTTGAAAGACAAGCCAAGAAAGAGAAAGTTTCGGACGACAGGTGGGTTTCACAACTCATTCCGTTGCTCCTTGTGAAATCGACTGAATTGATTACGAAAGAACCCCCGGAAAAAGGGGGGAGACGACTACCCTCACAGTAAGAAATTAATTTTAAATAGATTCCAGCTAACTGCCATAGCCCTTAGAGATAGGTTTGAATCCCATCAGGGAAGACCAGGCACTTTATGGTCAGATTTAGCTTTTGACTTAAGGTAGTGTTTCTCAAACTGTGGGGCGCGCCTGCCTAGGTGGGCGTGATAACCCTACAAGGGGCGTGCGAGCATATTGAAAATAAAAGATTATTTAAGGGGTCACAGGGGTGTTAATCTTGGAGTTTTTCGAATTTTCGAAAAAAATATATGTTGTTCCTCATTTTCTTTTGAACATTTTGATACCAACCACGTGATAGTACTACAAAAACTTCGAAAGTTATTCGAAAAATTCCAAACAGCAATTTAGTAATAACAATGTTTAAATGGCCACATGCCACACCCACTTGTTCTCGATTTCCGCATACGTTTTATTTTTCTGCTTTTAAAAAGCCTCATGAAATATTTTAAACACTGGCTTAATTGAGAAGGAAGCTTGCAACTCCACACACACTTTTTTAATATGTTTTGATTCTGTTTTGGTAATGCTAGCACGTTGTTTGAAATAACTTATCGAAATTCAAAACAGCGTTGTTTAAAACCATTTATCAAAATTGAAAACAAAATTCTCTCGATTGAAATGGAAAATACTCATCGTAGACCTTCAGGTAAACGTCCTAAGAAAAGAAAAAATTTAGAGGGAACCAATTCATGAAGGTATGTCCTCATACATATGTTGCAGAAAGGAGAGATACAAGTAAGTGTGCTTCCAGTAATAAAATCACAGGAATTCAGACTTCATTAAAGTCAAATCTTGTTAAGGTAAGTGAAAACTTCAAAGGATATCGTATTTTTGATTTTATTTCAATTTTTAGATCTGTTTTATCAGTATCATGTTGTTTAAAATGTCATAAACTATTAACAATTAATGAAAAGTCCACTCGTGGTTTATGTTCGAATTTTGAAATACGTTGAAAAACTGTGGGAGTGTTTGTACTTTTTCAAGCTGTGAAAACACTGGGAATAAAAATAATGCTCCAGAAATTAACAGAAGATCTATTTTAGCAATGAGATGCATAGGCCAAGGTTTAGAGTCATTAAAAACCTTTTGTGCTGTAATGAGTCTTCCTAATCCTGTTTAACAAAAATCATATGATGTTATTAATAATAAACTTTCACGTGTTATGAAGGAAGTCGCTAAAGAAAGCATGAAAAGGGCAGCTGTCGAAGAAAATTCTTCGTCACCTGATAACCTTTTAACGGTAAATGGTGATGGTACCTGGAAGACGAGAGGACATTCATCGTTGATTGGAGTATGTACTGTAATAGGGGCCGAAACAGGTAAGGTTTTGGATAGGGAAGTGTTGTCCTCATTTTGCAAAGGATGCGACAGTTATAAAGGGGTAAAGTTTAGTATCATGTACAATAAATGGCAAAGAGCGCATAAGATTTCATGTAGAAAAAATTATTCTGGCTCTGCTGGTAAGATGGAGGTTGAAGGGATGTTGAGGATTTTTAATCGATCAGAAAAGCTTCACAACCTGAAATATTCGAACTACATAGGAGATGGCGACACAAAACATTCAATGCCCTTTCTGAAAACAAGCCATATGTCGATGACCATCTTATTCAGAAAATAGAATGTGTAGGCCATGTGCAAAAGAGATTGGGTACAAGACTTAGGAAGCTTAAATTAGTATATAGTAAAAACAAATTATCTGATGGTAAAACTATTGTCGGTAAAGGTAGGTTAAATGACAGTTTTTAATTGATAAACTTGCGCATTACTATGGTAATGCTATTCGATGCAATTCTACTAGTGTAAAGGAAATGCGGAAAGCCATTTCGGCTGTTTGGTGTCATTCTTGCAGCACTGATGATGAACCGATGCACTGGTTTTGTCCTACAAATCCAAATACATGGTGTAAGTATAATGCTGCAATTAATAATAATTTACAAAATTATAAACACAAATCCTCAGTTGCTAAAGCTGTTCGAGATGTAATTAAGCCTGTATTTGCAGACTTATCTCATCCGGCACTCCTGAAGAAATGTTTAGGAGGTAATACACAGAATCCTAATGAAAGTTTAAATTCATTAATTTGTACGTTTTGTCCTAAGACGATTGGTTCTAGTCTTCAAATTGCAAAGATTGCTGAAAATCTAGCAACCAGTGTTTTTAATGATGAAAATCAAATACTTATTACTATTTTAGAGAAACTTGGCTTAAAAATTAACAGAAATGTTTGTGTGTCCCTGGCTGAACGTGACAATCGTCGAATCTTTACGTCAAGACAGAGGCGCTTAGAGTCATGTTTTGAAGCTCGCAGAGCCAAGAAAATTAAAAAGAGTAAAGAAATTGAGCTGTTTCAGGAACAGGAAGGTATATCTTACAATTCTGGAGCATTTTAGCGTGTAAGTTTTAAGATTTATTTTCTCAAATTCAATTTTAAAACTTTAAAGCCCTTTTTCTCAGTTTGTGTTTTTTTCAATTACGCGCATTGCGTTTCAAAAAATATCATACTTTGATGCATAAAACTTTACAGAATTATAAATTCTATCATAATCTTCAAATCCTAGCTATTTATAGTATTATAAATTTTTAATTTTTTGAAATATTTCAACAAAAATTGAATTTTTTAAAATTTTTTTTAAAAAATGTACTTTTTTATATTTAAAAATATTATTTTTTATTTTATTTATATAAGATATGCCAGCATGTAATAAGGATATATTTGACTTTATAAATCAACTTATTGCTAGTAATTAGAATTATTATTGCAGAAAATATCATGCGCGTCGTAAAACTTACTATTTGTTTCTTACAAAATTTTTTCTTATTTTTATGTGCTTATTATTTTGAAAATTATGATTATATTTTAGATATTTTATACTTTTTTGAAACTTTATTCCTTTATAAAAAATCTGTAAAACAATCAAATTATTTCATTTTAATCTCAAAGAATTATTTCTAGTCGAAAATTGTTTGTATTTTGTGCTCTCGAAACATTTTTAACACCCCTGTGACCTCTTAAAAAGTTATCAATTTACTAATTGGAAGCAAAACAAAATATATTCTGATGTAATAAAAAATAAAATACACATTTACTACGATATACTATACTTATACGAGCTAATGTATCAGTACGGCACAATGTGTTTGATACATTGAATGTATTGAAGTATCAATAATAAGTTAAGAGCAAGTGTTTAATAATTTCTAGTGATTTGTTTCCACGGGCTTATCATATACACACAAAAAAAAAATTGCATACGAAATTTAATACTTGATAATTAGTACAAGGTCGTATTGTAACTTAAGCGTCAAAGTATTATACATTATAACTGCATCAATACATTTTTATGTATGGGGGGGGGGGCGTGATGAAAATTATGATTGAAAGTTGGGTCGCGAATATCGAAAGTTTGAGAAACACTGACTTCAGGTCTTACTTAGAAAATTGGTTGGCCGGAATGGAAATAGAAAATTTGAACTAGTTAAAAGAGTTTTTAGTGACCGAGCAATTAAAAAAAGAGCCCCCATTGAGGTAGTGGACCATTCTATCGATTCATGGGACAATATTAAAGACCCTACTGAGTTAGCAGAAAAGCTAGACCATTTCGAAGCAGTAAGAAAAGTACATAGGAAACCGAATACGATGAAATTAGGTGAGCGGAAGCAATTTGATAGAAACCTGTCATAGTTAACAAGGTTAATCAATTAAGCGAAAAAAATAAGCAAGTTAACACCCCAAACAAGGGGTCTTATAGGAACGAGGTATTTCAGGGAAACGTGCAAACTAAGAGGGATAGTCAAAGGGAATAGGAGAGACCATTCGAAAGGAAAAAACCCATCATTTGTTACTATTGCAATGAAGTTGGTCACATAAAACCTTCTTGCACTAGACTTACAAAAAACAATATTGAAAC
>BMAU01015866.1:0-180150 GCA_019973935.1 Trichonephila clavipes
GTTAAGCTCTCGAGAGCTGATTCACCTTAGCCCTTCTATCGGGGTGAACTTATAGATCTGACTAGAGATCTGGACCTTTCAAAAGAGGCAGCTGAATTATTGGGTTTCCGCTTGAAAGAAAAAAAACAACTTTTTGACGAAACGAACCTTTTTTTATTGGTACAAGAATCGAGAACATGTTCTGGTGTTCAAATGTTCCCGAATTGATGAGCAAATTTAACACAACCTCCGATAAAAATAAATGGAGGGTTTTTTTTATAAATTCATGAAACAAATCCATAAGGCTGCCTCTCTTCATCGCAGAAGCCAGTATGCATCTGTAGTAGTTGGGCATTTGGTGTATTTAAAAGAACATTGTGAAACCCTGACTCTCATCCTCAATAACATAAAATAATACAAACCACTGCTTAACCATTTGCGGTGATCTGAAAGTTATATCCATGCCTCTTGGCAAACAAGGAAAATATGCAAAGTTCCCATACTTCATTTGTAAATGGGGGTAACATTGTGTCAAAACAGAATAGCCAAAAGGAAAATTTTAAACCAGACACTCAAAATGTGATTCTGAACAGATTAGAGTTGAACTAAAAAATATAATATATTGTTAACCCCTCCACATATAAAATTAGATGAAATGATTCAGTTTGTTAATGCTATTCCAAAAGATGGTAATCCTTTCAAATCTAAGCACAAAAAATTTCCCAAGTTTATTCCAAGCAAAATTGAGAAAAGAAGGAATCTTTCATAGTCCAGATATCCGCAAGATTATGAAGGACAAAGAATGTGAAATTTCCATGAAAACAAAGGAAGCAGAAACATGGTTTGATTGGGTCACTCTCCTGCGGAGTATTTTCCTAAAAATGTTGGAAAAGTTAGTGGAGAACAGGGAATACACACAAAAATAAGGCATGAAAGATATGAAGCACAAATATCAAGGAGGAAAAAACAAAAACATGATTGCCGCCTACTGTTGGATGTTAAGAGGAGACAATTCCGTGAATGAATATATATAAAAGGAAAACGCCAGAAAGGAGTTTCAAGGGTAAGAAAGAGTTCGCATTTAAAAAGAAATTTTGTATTGCTGTTTGCGTAATTTAAAATTTGTTTCAAACTTTCACGTACACAGGCATAGTATTTAATTCTGTCGGTCACAATCATTTATCATACATAAATAATATTAATGAAAGCTAATTAAAACAAAACGTTGTTTTTTTTTCAAAAATCTTTTATAATTGGATATAAATAGTTAATACTACAAGGGAACTTCTTGTGCTGGACGGTGGAATTCCTTCGACAATGGAGTGCCAAAACGTTCCCGCGCCTGGGGGGGGGGGGTCACTGGACCCAAAAATTGCGGGGTGCGTCATCAGATTTCCCGCGCTTCCGAAAGTGCAATGAATCTCGTGCGGTAACTCTGCGTTGGTTCTGGACCAATCAGAGGCAATAAAGTGGACAAGGCAAATAGTCCGCTCTAGAATTTTCGGGTGAAAAAGTCGTCAAATAAAACGGGACGAACCCCGATTTGGAGAGAGAGACACACAGACTGAGCAGATCTCAGACCTTGAGAATCTAAACCTCCATGGGACTCCAGGCGTAAACCATGTCCATTCTCCTACCCCACTTCATCTGTTTCTCAAGCTAAGTTAAATTTTAATCTTGTTGTGAAGTAAATTTATAGTTACTTAAATAAATTCAATAAATGTTTTAAAACTATACGATCAGTGTATAATTTATTGTGAGATGAGTATTTTACTTTTTAGAATTAGTTAACTTAATTAATTGTCATGATGCGATGTTAAATTAAGAATCTGGGTTTAGGACAGGGAAATTAAATGAACAAACTTGGGCATCGCATTAATATCTTATATTTTCAAAAAACTGTAATTTTGCAGTCCTGCGAATTTTTACGCTTTGTTGTAACCTTAGAAGTTCATATTGAGCTCTAAAAATTTCGTTGTAACTTACGAACACAGAGTATTAACGATTTTTTTTAACTTTTTCCATTATGTTTATTTTATTCCATTTCCTGTGTTATTTATTTTATTCTCCCTAAAATAACAAAAAAATGCGTGTGCTTATGACCACACAATAGGAGTAATAACTTCAAATTTTGCTACATAATATCAGGGATTAGTTAGGTGGAAAAAAAAGAACTAGGGGATATTAGTATTGTCATATAAAATTATTTTTATTCATAATTCTGTACTCATAAAGTAATATTATTTGACAAAATATACAATTATATTTGTGAATCAATTGTATTCTAAGAAGTAAACAATACGTTTATGTGGTAACTAAAATAAGTTATAAATACTTTAGGTCAGCAATACTCAAGCTGAGACCCTTTGCAAGCGAAAAATATTCGAAAAAAATAAATAAATCGTTTCAAGATGATTGGGAGGTTGACTATTTTGTCGTGAAAAGCAAACATGGATCAGTAATTGTTTCATTTGACACTAAATTTATGTATTTAAAAATACTAATCAACAGGAATCTCATTCAATGATACTTTTACTCGAAGATGTCTTTAAAGAGGCGATAAATAGGCTTTCTTGAATAATCTTTACAACATGAACAACGTGTCTCGTCAGTGGTAATATCACAGCTGTAACAGAGACATTCTGTGGAGTTTGTTATATTATTGATAATCATATGAAACTGTTTACTAATGCATATATTTGGAAGGAGTGTTTCTTAAATGGTTCTAATTTAGTGTTAGTGACAAATAAATAATAATAATAATGATAAATCAAAACAGGAGTTTTAATATTTTAATCAATTTTCAACATTTCAAAAATTTCCATTGTCATCTTCATCTTAAAGCATTACTCCCTCCCCCCTCACAGTATCCTCATGTTGTGGCCCGCGTGAAATGGCTAACATGTGTATACAGCCCGCGCAAAATAGCTGGCATGCATGCGGCCCATCTAAAAAAAAGGTTGAGTACCCCTACTTTAGATTATTTAAATATCTATTTAAAAAAAAACCCATACTTTCCCTAACGCGTTGTTCCATACTATCTCGTGATTTTACTTGGATCATTTGACATAATTAACTTGAGTTTTGATTTTAAAAAAATCACCTAAAGGTTTTGTTTGTCTTTTGAAAAATCTAATTTAAAATTCCCACTTAAAATCACAAGTAATTTGTTCCAGTTTTAGAATTTTGATTGTAATTTAATAATATTCAATTCTATCCATGAATTAATTTTAGAAAGGGATAGTAAGATATGTAGTTGATTGGGAAGAGAGGAATCTAGTTTAAACCTTTAAAACGGGATTTGATTAAAAGATTTATGTCACATAATCTCTAGCTTATATTAGCTCTTTTGTCATTGCATGGCAGTTTGGTACAAATGTATCCGATGCTGCTGTAAGGTAAGTCTTCTTAATTATATTTTGTTTTCTCTTGTATTTCAATTATTTAATATAATTTCTTAATACATGTATACTTAAATTTGTTATTTTCCATTTTTAATTGTATTAACATTATTTTTAGACTCAAAGTATATTTAAGTAATCTAATTAATAGATTTATTTGTTCATTGCTATTCTGATTCGCTTACAAAAAAAGATTTTTTTCTTAATTTCCCTGCAATATTGCTAATGATAATAATGCTACTTACTTAGTTCTATAAAAATTTGTCCTTTTCTACATTTTGTTTAATTCTGGAGTAGGACTTCTCTCTCTAAGCCCATTTTTAAAAGTATTACATTTTTCATTTCCATGCTTCAAACAGGATTAAATTAATCCCGTAATCATTTTCGTAGAAAAAGGGGAAGAGGGGAGGAGCCCCACTTAGATCAAAGTCAGGAACTTTACTTTTACCGCGTATTGGTGGGGGATATACTACCACGTTTCATGTCGTTTCGGAATCGCGGACAGAGATAGGAAACGTCTCACATTTTCTTTTGAAGGGTCTGTATGTCACGGACAGCCTTGTACCAGAGTGATTTCCGACTAAAGAAGAAAAAAGCCGAATGAGAGTTACAAACCCTAGCGTGACGTTCATTCAAGTTTACTCTCCAGCAAAACGCGCCTATAGAAGTTATCACTTCAGTAAAAGTCAGTTAATGCATGAAAAATTTAGAGCAGACTTTATGAATTCACGTGTAGATCATATAAAATATTTAGGATATGTACTTTTTTTATTTCCCTTGTTCTTATTCATTTCTAAATATTTGATCCTTATTTTCTATTTATAAATTCGATAGTGCCAATTCAACTTTTGTTTTAGTTGCATGATTATAGCTTAAAATTACGAGGTAAAGACTACTTGTTTGTTTGTTTTTGTAGTGAATGCGAATAGCCTTTTAAATGTAATGCTGATTTTTTTAAAAACTTGTTTTAGTATTTATCTATCTTTTAGATCGTTTATGAAAAAGAAAATACATTGCCATTTTTCATTAATTAAATGTTTTTGTTTTTAAAAATAATCAGTTACTAAACACTTTTTTTGTAGTATATTAGTTTAAAAAGTATACAATTTATATATGCGCTTTCTTAGAAAAAAATTGTAAGAACAAAATCAAAAACTTTTGTTTAAATAGTTAATTTATTCATTTGATAAGATTACTTTTACAAATGTGGACAGGTGTGCTTTGTAGCTCTAAATGAAAAGTATTTAAAAGTAATTTTAAGTAACATATCTATAATAGTTTACTAAGTAAAATTTGGTTATGAGTACAAATATTTGTTTAACTAATCACTATAATTAAACTTAAAATACTTAAAGTGAAACAACCTCTTAGAGTAAGTATTGAAATAAATCTTAAATATTTGAAATATTGATAAGATATTAAAATCTTAAATATCTTAAATATTGAAACAAATATTAAATATTTAATAAGGATAAAAAATATAATCATTTTCTTTCAAAGGACACTCGACGATAAAAAACAAAATAAGAAATTAGATTATTCACTTTTAAAAGCATATTCACTTCTCATAGATATAATTTTGATTTCAATTCGAAAAAATCATTTAACACTTCTTTTTAATTCTAAAAATACGATGTTCTTTTCGAAACTGCAATCTCATTAATTTCTCAACATCGAGCAATCATCGAGAGACACATTATTTAAATGAGTGTCTTTAAAGATAGATAATAGCTTTTAAGCAAAATACCACTTCTTGAGTTATTCTTGTCAATTTATGTAAATTTTACAAAAAATGTCTTCATAGTTTACATACTGAAATATTTATTTCTTTAATTTGAAAATGTGTCAGTCTTATTAAAGGATTTGATGAGAGAATTGCGTTCAGATGTGTTTCCATTCTTGCTTTTTCGCAGACGTTTTTTTTATCTTTTTTTTCTCTCAATAAGCCCCTTAACTTTACTATAAAATATAATTAAGTCTTATTAAATGTTTCCCTTTTAAATTGGAGCTTCAAACCTAAAGAAATTTCCTTAATCCTTAAGTAAATGAAAAAGTAAATATTATATACTAAAATGAATATAATTTTAATTCAATATTTTATCATTACCTTACTTCAAACATTTTAATGATGTAAAATCATGGTTTTAAGAGTAACCATTTGATCAGGAGAGTACTATGATAACTTTACTCAAGAAATTATATTAATGTGAATTGGAAAACATGATAAAAACGAACAATAAAGATGACTGTTTTTCTAAAATATATTTATAATGCTTTAAAATTCTCAGGGTTTTTATGAATGTGTGTGTGTTTGAACAAAATAATTTTATAATGCTTAAATGTTCATGCGGAAATAAGGAAATTAATTATGTCCTGTTTCTTTTAAGTGTTTCCAAGAAAGTTTTTTTTCTGGTTCAATGGAATTAATATTTTTATAGATTTATTATAGAAGCTCCACATGTAGGAAAACAAAGAATTTTAAGAAATGAAATAAAAAGTGTAAAACTTTCAATTTCTCAGAGCTAATACATTAATACTTTCCAAATCATTATTATAATGTTTCTTTTGACCTAAATAATATTGCATCATTAGGGATTTCGAAAGTTAATTTGAAAATGTAAGATTACTAAACTGTTCCCTTCGCTTGAATTTTAGGTGCATTTATATTGGGAGTTTTGTTTGTAATTTTGCTTATATTACAAACAACTCTAATTACGGCACATTAAAAGCAATCAGAATAAGAAGAAATAATTTCTTCTAAGCAAAAAAGCAGTACCTGTAAATTTTAGCAAAGAATAATTAAATATATTTTTGAATCAGTTCCTAAATTTAAAAATTAACCAAGATTTGATTTTTTTTAAAAAAAACCTCAGTTTTTACTCCCACCCGCTTTTATAATTGCTTAAGAAAAACGAGAAATTATAAAATTTAAATTGGTATGGAGCTTTATTGAAATAGTGTTAGTAGCATAATAACATTTGGTAACTAATTATGACTAGATTTTTAAATAATGTTAATGACTTTTATCCATAATCTCAATTATAAAAATAATTCCCAATAGTATAGTTTAAAATTAAAGAAATCGGGAATTTTCTGATTAACTGTGTATCAATCGGTTTGTTTTTTATAATTTTTTTACTTGATGAGAATAATTGTAACACTTAATTTAATATTATTTTCCTGGTTACTATGAATATAATAATAAATTTTTAATTATATGAAAGAATTATTCAAAAATTCTGGGGCTAGTTTTCAGCACATAGTATTCTTATTTTCAAATTAAATCTCAAAGTTTTATTACTATTAAGAAATGTGTGTTTACCAATTACTTCACTCAATCACAAGATTACATTTAAACTCTGTTATTTCTTTCAGTCTGTGTCTAGATCAGCGATACTAAACATGCGGCCCACGGGCCGCAGGTGGCCCGATCATACCCCGTATCACTACCAAATGTTATTACTTAAGAGCGATGTATTAAAAATTTAGCGAGAAATTCTATCAATCAAGCAATCCCACATATCAATTTTGCATTCGATGTGATGCTAGTAAAAATTATGGGATAAATTTTTTTCTTATGTAATTGCAATGGTTAGTGTTAACAAATAACAGTAGAATAGTGACTATTTTATGAGGGAAACTAATTTTTAATTAATGCCTTCCAAGCGAAAGATATCTAAAAAATATTTTTTTATTTCAAGACGATAGAAATCTTGATTGTTTCGTAGGAAAAAAAGATCAACAACTTGTTTAACTTGTTATAAAAATGCTATATTTAAAAATATATATAATTTTGCGATTCACTATACCACTAAGTACAAATCTTACAGTTTCTCCTATTTTTAACAACAAAATATTTGTTGGTAGGGAATTTGGGATCATTGACGAAAGGAAATCGAAATTGCCCCACAACATTGTAAAAAAAATGGCCCCTTTTTGTGAGTTGAGTTTGATGGAGTTAAATATAGTTTTGAAATAAAATCCAAAACTATTTATATTTTGATCAATTTATGCATTTTTATTGTCTTTGATCTTAACCATTAACACCTCAACACTTATTGTAATATTATGTTTTTCCATTAAAATCTTTGACGAAAACGTCTAGGATAAGCTAAGATAATTAATAGAGAATGAGTTGATTAAGAAATGGAAAAAAGTAAGAGAGTAACGTTGAAGTGCCTTACGTTAGAATATTGAAGCATCTCTGCTGCCTGTAAATAGGGAAACTAGAGAAGCATTTTGCGTGTGAACAAGATACTTTCGTGAAAGAAAAGAAGCCGCGCTGACGTTTCAGCTCCACTTCTAATACGAATAGAACTAATTAATTACTTCTCTTATCTGGAAATATTTATTCAGCATTTAAACACAAAGTGTTGTTGTACAAGGCAATGGCAAGTGGGTCAAACGCCCCTTTCTGTAAGTGACTATAATTAATTACGTTTATGTGATAACGACTGAAAAATATTAATAACAATTGTGAAAATGTACCCTGATAAAACATAAGAGTATATATTTCATAGGGAATTCAGATAATAAATTTAAATAAATTTTTATTTCCAAAAAATTATCAAAGGTAAGGATAAAATAGTTGTGTATAATAGACATCACGGGGAATATCATGGTGAATCATGGGGAACATCATAATATTATAATTTTTGAAATACATATTCAAATTAAAATCATTTGATACACATTCTAAAAACAAATATTTTGATATATATAGATTAACAAATAATAATCCTTCATAAAAATAAATATTCTCTTCTACGTATTAACAAATTGTTTGACAGGTTAGATAATATAAAAATCATTAGCATAAAATAAAAATATTTAATGTGTTTTAGGAAAAGTAAATATATTTTTAGAGCAGCTATTTAAAAATTAAAGACTACCAAAATAAGTTTTATATTTCATTGACAAAATTTTTAAAAGTTTTCTTTTCTTTCTTTTCTTTTTTATGACTTAAACACACATTACTCGGTTAAAAGCGTTTTAAAAAAAGTCAAACGATAAAATTTTTTTTCATTCTTTATGTGTAATCTTTTCTACGATAGAAAAACTTTTCGTTTTCCTTATTTAACTCTCCAAGTTCTTGATAATAACAAAAATATTCGGGGCAAAATAAATAATTGATATTTATTTTTTACACGTTCCAAGTGTGATCTTTCATTCCTGATTTTCATAGTAATCATTTATCTTCTTACTTATATTGAATACCAGAATATACTAGTGCAAACCTTTTAATTAATAATTTACATAGAAAACCAAAATTTAATTATAGAGTAAACTACATTCGTAAAACTCATAAGCCTCCAAAATATTCTTAGGATACATCACTTTATTTATATTACTGTCATGACAAAACCATTTCTCATTTCTTGAAAGTTGAATTCTAATTAACGAATCGCATTATTATACACCATTGCAATGCTGCGATGTTATTAGGTTGAATTCTTGCTTGGATAATTACGGAAATGAAGGTTTGCAAACGTGACGCCAGAGAAATTGGAATACTAAAATCTCTCAAAACAACTGTTGATTTATTATGAGAAGTTGAAATATTTATTTAATTTTATTCGATTACAAATACATAAAATACTTACTTATTCAAAAATAATGTAAGGAATGAACACTGAAAAACTATTTAGGAAACTTCTTTTTGTCTGAAAATAAAAGATAATTTCATGAACATACTTTACTTTTTTTAACGTAATTGCTTACCTCAAAACATGCTGAACATTCCTATTAGATACTAAACAAAATTATTCATCTTCGTCGTTTTGAAGTCAATTTCTTTAAATTCTGCTTCATTTAATCTTAAGATGTTAATAGGAAAATAGTCAAAAGCTATTTTGGATATAACGTTGTTAGTTCTTTTAAATAGACTCAAGACAAAATATTCTGGCAAGAACAGAAATTTTGTAGTATTCCAGCGAACCTGTGTTGGTAAAAACTTCCAAAGAATATGAAACTAGGATTACTTAAATATCCACTTCCACAAAATAAAGCAAGAAATGTCTATCTATAATGGTTGCCAAATGAAAAGTAGAAAAATTGAATAATAAAATTTTTTTATTGAAATTTTAAGTAAGATGCTTAGGGCGTTCTCAGGGCCCATTGTTTCGACAGGAAGTGTATGTCTTAGCTGTAGAAAAATTGTGGTTGATTCTCGAGGAAGTCTTGCATAGATTCCCTCTCTTCATCATCGAAATGGAAACACAATTAACTCTCTTAAGTGAAAAAAACGTGAAAGGCTCCAGGGTGACAAATCCGGGCCGTACGGTGGATGTTCCAACACTTTTCATTGAAATTTTGTTAAGGTTATCTGGGCCTCACTGGAGATGTTTGGACCGGCATTGTCATTGAGATATGGTACCATTTGTCATCTTTCACAAAAACGTTTACAACAATTTTTGAACTAAGCAGTACTCGCCATAGGCTGACTTCATTCGTTGATAATTGCCCTCATTCAACTCACCTTTCCCAATCAGAATCCATACTACCGCTCATTGCTCCGATATGGACGTATCCACGGATAGCATGAAATAACTTTTGACCTATTTCCTCTACCAAGAACAAGTTTCAACGTTGCACATCGCATGCGGTGTACACCTTCTACCTTCCTTTATATCCATATTCGGTAGCGCTGTTATAGATACAATTATTTTAAAACAATTGGACATGTCCACTTTTCATTTGATCAACCCTTATATTTAAAAGAATTATATTTCGAATTTCAATACTAGGGACCCATTTCCAATAACTATTTTGACTCTGGTATTACAAATTTTATTAATATGTTTTATTTTAATTCTTTAACTCTTTTGTTATTAAAGTTATTCTTTGAATATGATTTTTAATGAATTTATTACTTCATGTATTTTTTCAAGTATTATAAGGCTTTTTATTAGAACCGGTAACTTTTTATACATTGTGTATTTCAAATGTGCCCAATATATTGGGTGAATAGTAATTTTTTTTTTTGTAAATTTATGAGAAGAAAAACATTCCACATTGTGACATTTGATATTCCTAATAAAATATAAAGTTGAGTGAACTGATTTTATACCTTCTAATCAGCGCTATTCTATAATTCAATTTAACGGCTAAAAAGGGATTTATACATTTTTATAAAACAAAAAACTTCATTATCAAACATCAAAGCAACACACACCTTTAATACAAATGCTCATAATAAATAAAAAGCAATATTCATTATACTCATATTGAGTATATACAATTTGTAAAAATACTTTAAAAACATGATCTAATTTTTTATATGTTATTAAATGCAATGATGGTTAAAATACCATTTACTTAGCTAAAAAAATTAAAATATAACAAGAGTTGAATTAATATCATTGAACATTAAAGAGCAAAATACATTCTAATTTCCATTTTCGAAAATAAAAGATTTGTTTGGAATACTAAGATGAAAATACTTCACAAAAATATGAACAAATTATTGGTTTATTGAATTCAGCTCTGTTAAGATTCATTTTTCAATACGAATAATACATATAAGAAATACGATCTTACGTTATGCTAAAAGAAAACTTTCTTTCTCAATGAATATCAAAATAGTTTACCCGTGATTTTTTCTTCACTGATATGGAAAGTATTATAAGTAGTGAAAAGGAATCGATATGAAAAGTTTTTTTTCAGGTAAATAGTTGCTAGACGTATTATCCCAAGACTCTAAAACAGATTGGAAACATTTGTTGTGCTATAGAAAGTGTGGTACTTAAGATGCGAAGGGCTGGCACAGAAACTAATCCAAGAATATTTAAATAACGTTTTTTTTTTGTAAGCTAAGTATTAAATTACCGTTATTTAAATGAGGCATTGTTTTGCTTAGGTTTTTAGGAAACATTTGATTAGTATTTGCCTAAAAAAGAAGTTTAGTAAACGAGTTTAGGTCTGTCGGTCATCATCATCAGTGATAATGATAAATCTATAATAAGAAAATCAATAAAAATCGATGAATTTTACATCATTGTAATTTACATACAATATTAAATAATTTAACAATACCTTTAATACCAAACTGAAAATTAACTGCATTTTTCAGCATAAAATTTCGTTCATAAACTAACAAATGCATAATTTGTATGATAAGAAAATCTTTATTTTTTCTTATATGTTTATTTATCTCTAATGTTTGATTGTGATTTTTCAAAAGATCATATTTTTGCAAAGATAAATTAAACAGCATCATATAAATACAGGTTTTCATGAAAATTAAATATGCGTGCAATTCATACTGTAAGCAAATAGAATAATTACAGTTTCACGACTGGTAAGTATTGACTGCATAATGTATTGTACTATGTAGTAGTTACCCTAGTGTATTAATTGCGCATTGATTTTTCAAAGCAATAATTGTAATATTTCCTCTAAACACAAAAAATTTCTATCATCCTTATATATCACTTGTTATAAAATGATAATCTTAATAAGTGACAGATTTTGCATGGTTATTTTAACATTCAAAAACCTTACCATTTGTTGTAAGTAATTTATAGCAAAGAATTTTCTTTTGAATAAAAAAGTTTAAATATTTCGGAAGCTGTAAAAACACTCATCAATCGATTTAACTCACATTAGTACATCCGAACTAAGGAGTTTTCAATAAGTAACTTGTGAAATTTTGAATATTTTTCAAATAAAGAATATGTGAAGATTTAATTAAATTATCATTTTTATTCGTTCTTTCTGAATTATTTTTTTCTTTTTCTTAGTAGAAAATATATGCACAATATTTTCTTTTCAATCTTTTACGCAAATTCTGACCTTAATACTTCTATGATGCTCATAGACACTACTTTTCTTTGATAAATTTTCATGATTTATTCAAAATTTTCTGCATAAGCATTGGCAGAACTGCACACCAAAACTGAAAGATAAGAATCTATGACAAAAATAATTTTAAGACATCGACAGTGATTTTCATCAATGCTATTGTTTTACTTATTAGCAGAATTTTCCCCTTGAATCCCATAAAATATATATCTTTGCTTTATCAGATGAAAATTCATTTAATAAATTGGCAAAATATTTGTGCAATTCATACTCTTACTCTTTTTGCCATTTTTATTATATACAGCTATAAATAAAATTACCTTTTCGCATTAATTACATTATATTAATTATGAGTATGAATGCATTTTTATTTCTGTTCCACATGTACCTGAAAATAATCTATTTAATGTAATACTATTGCAAATTTGAATAAAATACTCAATTGTACTTAAACTTTCTAATTAAGTAACATTCTTGTTTTTGAAGTTATTTTTAAACAATTCTATTGTATTTTTTTCTAAAATATCAACAAAAAAATAGTAAATTTATATAGATTCAGTATTCGAATACACTGGTGTGCAATTTAAGAGAATCTGAACATTTTGTTGAATTTCATGAAAAGATAGAAAACAAAATGCAAAAAGTACTGCTTCGACACAAAAATATATATCGTGTGTCCACGAAAGTGTGTACGTGTATGATGGAGCAGAGCTAGTAGAGGAACATGTTTTTTAAAGCGCACCTGCAAAAATCCGCATTTCGTTTTGCAGGCAAACTTCTGAATATATCAACGTTTCCTTTTTTCGCAACAGTTGGCTAAATTAAAATTCAAACAGTAAAAAGGAATAGCTACCGACGTATTTATGATGGGATAATGTGGTGGATTGTGGGTAAGGTAGTAGCAGGCCAGTCTCAAATCCAGATTTGTAGAGAATTTTATTTAACGCCCCGAGTCGTGTTCACTTTATGGCAACAAATTCAGGATACTGAATATCCGTCGAGAGAAAGCCTAGACTAGTTCGTCGAAAAGCCATGACGACCAGAGAAGATGTCCATTTATCCATTAAAGTGAGGCATAACAGTGATACTACAGCTTCTCAGCTATTTCGTGAGTTGCATGCGGTTACAGGAATATAAAATTCAAAGGTGAACGATTCATGAGAAAAAGGTTATTTGATAGATGACTTGCTGTTTGTGTCCCTCTCAGTTCTATAAACGGGAGAATCCACTTAAAATGGCACCTAGATCATAAAGACCGGAGCATGGATCAATGGGTAACTTTACCTTTCTCTGAGGTTCAGCCCAAGCTGTGATTCTTGCCATATTTTCATATCAGGCAAATCAGGGACCAGCTTTCCTCTCTCCAATGTTTAAGAAATCGACTATTTTGGCAGAAGAGGCTTAATAACCCATGCATGCATCACTTTGGAGGACCGTACACATCTCTGTCTTTGAAAATGGCACAGTGACTGTTGTCTGTTGCAGGATGAGATCTTGAGGCCCTATATTTTCCTTTTGCAAGGTTGCAGTTATCGCTAATTTACACTCACGTCCATAAATTAAGGATAATGAAGTTCAGGCAAAGAAAGGGACAGAAGCAAAACAAATTTGACTTATTTGTAAATTCTATTTATTAAACAAAAAGTAAAGAGCAAAAAAGATGCTATATGTTTGACATAATTAATAAAAATTGCGATTTTTACTCCCTGGAGCAAATTTCAAAAAATAACCTATTTACAAAAAACAGTATAACATGGTTTGTATGATGGTTAATACGGAGTATGTCTCACTGACGATGCAATGCAGGCCTTACAATGCCTAGGCATGCTGAGTATCAAATTATAAATCTGATCTTGGGGAATATAACACCTCTCATCAAGCAATGCCCTCCGAACTTCCAGTAGACAGGTGAGAGGGGGTTGACGGGCTGCAACATATCTCACACATGCTCTATTGGATCCATGTCAAGTGAGTATACTGGCCAATCCATACGGGTGATATCCTCCGATTGAAGACATTCGTCTACAGTGTTTGTACGGTGAGGACGGGCGTTGTCATCCATAAACAAAAATTCAGCACCCATGGTGACCCGAAACAAACGTACATGTTATTCCAGAATGACATCCCGATAGATGTGACCTGACATCGTTACACTCTAAACATGCAGGTCAGTTTTGGAACCAAGAATAATTCCTTCCCAAACGAGCCATCCTGTACCACCGTAACGATGTTGTCCAATGGTGTTCTCTTGGTGGTAACGGGTACCTGGCGCTCTCCATATTAAAGTCCGGCGAGAACCAGACTGCACACTAAACCTGGACTCGTCGGAAAACATCACACAAGACCACTGTTGTGGTATCTACAATGCATGCTCTCTACTCCGGGTTAATCGCTGGCGACAGTGAGTTGCGGTAAGTGGAACACATCTGACAGGCCTACGAGAATATAGACCAATGTACCCTAAGCGTCTGTACATGGTCTGCCTTGAAACTGTCGTACCAGTAGCTGAAGAGGCAGGTCTGATGCTGTGCTCTGACTGTTTCTTTTGGCAGTAACTGTCAAATGCCGGTCCTCATTCGGTGTTGTAACTCGGGGGCAACATGTGATGTAACATCTACTCTCATTACCATCATCTTGGGATCGTTGTTAAAGCCTGGGGCTATTCCAAGTTTCTTGGATACTTCCATCTGGGTACGTCCACATTCTTGTCGTCCAATAATTCTACCACGTAAACAATCATCCAAATGCTTCCTTTGTGCCATAACTATGCGGGTATTGCACTGAAAGGCTTTTAAAGTGCTTGTGAACAATTTTACTTCTTTGCCACTATTCCTCATTTACCCCTCTCTTACACTCTCGTCATTGTGACGCACTATCCGCGCCATCTGGTGATTTCCTGTAACTTGCATATTCTTCTTCATGATGTGTGTGATAATTCTACAGATGAAAATTTTAGTTTAGAGTTCAATTTCTGTGTGATTCTGAATTATCCTTAATTTATGGACATGAGTGTAAATGTAATTCATTGTAACGTGAGACTACATATAAGTCATCTCCTCTTCGTATTTCTGGAAAGTGAGGATAATCTCCAGATTAATTGGCCAAACAGATCTCTAGAACGACTCCCAGTAGAACCTGCCTGTGATGATGCTTTGGAGAGCGCAACTTCCACTCGTATCACCCGTACGAGAACTATTCAAGTCCTGAAAAGAGGGTTGCTGAACAAGTGGGATTAATTGCTACATGAACTCATGAGTTCACTTATCTCCAATATAAAATCACAGTGCGATGCCTGTATATCTGTAAGAGGGGAACATACCCCTTATTAATAATGTTTTGTTGGTTCTATACTGCAGCTATATACTGTTTCATACCTTACGACTCCGATAAGTGTTAAGCATGACCATGTGTGTGTATTATAACTATTGAATGGTTATTTATTTATTTACATTATGTAAATCCTATGTATATGCTTAATTGCATTAAATTTATGCAGAATTTCAATAGATAATGAACAAAATCTAAAAATTATCTTAAATTTAAAAACCAGTATCAACGAACTATTCCTATGTAGTCTTTCATATTCTTCCTTGAAAAAATATGTATTTAATTATTCGCTTTAATAAAATTTAATAAAATATTTATTTCATATTTTAAAAACGTATCACTGGAATAAATATTCCTTTATACGATACGATTGCCCTTTATTTTATTTGACTATTATAATTGTAAACATAACTTGTTATAACTTTATTATACATCCTCTTCGGGAAAGATACTAGTCATTAAAATGAATTGAAATTTTTTTAAGTGATGAAGGGCCAAATAAAAGCATCATTAGGCGGAAAATGACTGTTTTTCGCATAAAATGTACTCAAAATCAAAATTAACACAGAAAAGTGGATAAAAAAAAGGAGATATAAATACAAAATAATCTGAAGAAAATATTATTCGTTTTTACTTGAAGAATCTCATTGTTGATAGAACTGAACAAAATTAAAATTGTTAAATAATGCATAGTTTATTTAACTATATAAAAACACTAGGTTTTTAAATTTCAGAAGTTATTACTTTCCCTTTTAATACCTAAATAATTGATCTATAGTCCAACCCCATTTTTTCTTCAGTTGATTCCAAAAATCTGAAAAATTTATACACAATATTTAGAAAGCAATATAATATATTTTGATGAACTCTTATGTTGCATGTACACACACACATAGCATTATAGCAAGACAATGTAACCATCCTCATCTCTTCTTTCATTAAAAATGTCATACATTGAAAGAATTCTGAATTCGTCAACTGGTCTTTCCTTATTTCGGATCTAAATCTTATGATGAAAGAATGAGTAATCATTATAAGGTAAATTTATAAAATAACAGGCTATATTTGTCTTTAAATTTATGGTGTTAAATGGTTGTGTAAATGCTACGAAAGTTGGCACTTTCAATAGAAAAATATGTATGTGTAAAGATCAGGCCAAATGAGAAATTCACAATATATTCAGTATGTTATGTTTCCATACAATTCCGTTGTAATGAATATTCTTCCAACCTTTTAGATAAAGCACATTTTCAGAGTACATTATACTTCCTCTGTTTAACTGTATTTTGATTTGTATTATGTTTATTGTTAGGTTTTTTTAGCACCACATAATAAATTAAATAATTACATTTGTTATAAATGTTTTCGTATTTTAAAAGCAAAACTTTGTGATTTCTCCAAAACAAATTTCTACAATGGATTGTAGAATATTCAGAATATTTTCGTTGAAATGTTAAAAATGCTATTTCGTAAGTTTATAAATGTCAATTTTCTTTTATTTTTAATTTTACATTATTCATAAAAGTAATGCAAAAACAGCTAGTTATTTTTATAATTTTTATTGAGTTCAAATTACGTAAGTTTGGGGATTACAAAAGGTTTCATTTTCACTTCCTATTTATTCAAAATTTAAAATAATTTGCCAACATTTTAAGGCATTACTACCATTTCCTAAACTATTAACGCTTTAAATATTTATGAAAGAGAGTAGTTTAACTGAAATGCAAAAATTAAAGTAATTTCTATTTCTTATACCGTTAACTCTTAGTAACCTATACCTATTTTAAAATTTTAAAAAACCTTCTAGTTTCAGTTATTAGACTCATTAAAAATTTTACAAATTTTAGTCTGACTTTTTTTTATCAAAACAACACAATAGAACTAAGGTATGCCTTCAGAAATGCTCAATTGCATTTAAAACATATGTATAAATAAATCATCAGGAGATTCACCCACAATATATATTCACACAGAATTAGTAAGCAACGAGTTTCCTTTTACAGAGAGCTCTAGAATACATTCCTATAGTCCCAATGAGATAAAATTTGAACTACAGACAATTCAAATGATGGGTTTAACATTTATTTGAAACTATCTACCGTAAAATTCGACGTATAACGCGCACCTACACTTTCAAGCTGGAATTTTTAATTTTTAGGTATATTCGCCGTATAACGCGCACCCCCTTCTTACGAAGAAACTTGAAATGTACATACGTAATATTCTTACGTTTTGAGCTCATTTATTCGAGGTATTATTCCAAGATATAGAAAAAAATAGTACATTTTTAGAGCTACAACCCTTGAAGTTCATAAGGACTGTCATTTCTTTTTTAAAAAATAGTATTTTGATCTAGTTAGAAATTTATTTTTTTCTATAATCATACTTTTGTTTTTTTTAAAGCTGTCATTTATATATCCGGCGCACCCACCAATTTCGATGTTATTTTTTGTGTTAAAAGTGCGCAGAATACGCCGTATTTTACGGTAGTATAAAATTTTGCCAATAGCTAAAAGTAGTATAAAATTTTTCCAACAGCTAAAAGTAGTATAAAATTTTGCCAATAGCTAAAAGTAGTATAAAATTTTGCCAATAGCTAAAAGTAGTATAACATTTTGCCACTGCAACATGAATCGTATTTATTGCATGTACTAAAAATGCGAAAATCATTTGCGTTAATGCGCATGCTTTTCAGTTTTTAATAAAATATAGGTAGATTCTGAATAATCATTATTTACCACTCTGAGCCTCAAAATAAGTGGTACTGGTAATTGTTTTTCTACTAGAACACCATTGAAGATGTAAAAGAATCCCACCGTTTCTAATGTCACCATGTGTCCTATGTAAGATAATGGAAAATTTTAAGGAACTGGACAACTTGGCATTCTTTTAAGTAAAAAGTGAAAGCAAAATTCTGTATTCTAGCATCATGCCATCCGCGGTCAGTGAAGCCAGGAATCAGTTGATACAAGGTTGTGTGAATGGGTCAGTTGTTTCCCACGTATTGGATATCCCGCATTTCACTATACGAAAACCTTAATATTGATATTGCAATTTTGTTTCTACAAAATTGAACATATGCCCCTATTGCCGGGAAGGGACTAAAAAATCCGTAAAACTTTTACATATCAGTTTTTTCAATGAATATATTTGACGTCACTTGACCTTGGATAATGATGTAGACTTTTGAAGCCCACTCTCACCTCAATGAGCAAATTGGCATCCAATGTAAAATTTAGGCAGTGGAAGATCCTCACGCAACCAAAAGCAATCCTTGCATCCTAAATTATTGTCACCATGGTATAAGAACTGCAGTTGCGCAGTGGTCAAAATATCGGATCATGGTAGGCATGTCATGTGAGTTCGATCCCAGTACCACTAAAGACCCGCCGTGTAGGGCAGTGATGCACGTTAAATCTGTCGAGAGCTGAAACGTCCTACCGTTGGTGTGGTGTGGTAAATAGGGAAGGGGATGCCAGCTCAGGTGTCATCCGCGTCACTTGACCATGGTTCAAAATTAAGTGGTCCGTCGCCAAAAGCCCTCGTGTAGCTGAACAGTGCAACTTTAATATTCACTCTCTCCCACCACCCCATGGTATGATTTCACCACTTTTTATTATTGGTAGCTACTTTAATGTTTTTTTGAAAAACAACCGCTAGTGCAATGAAAACCTGCTCCATCTCAGGATTGTAATAGAAGAATTTTGTAATTCTACAACTTTAAAAGTGTAGATGTCTTCAGAGCTTCAATACAACAGTTTCATACAACCTGTCACTCGTCTTCCCTTGTAGTCATTGAAGTGTAGCAGAGCGTTCAGCATGGCAGCTAAATTGTCCATCAGCAAAAAGGTGAAAAGGAGGGCAGTGCTTCGAATTTGTTGCGGAAGGTTTCATACTTTCGCTGAATAATAGCCATCCCATCCTTCCCTAAATTTTTAACGACTTGCACATTTTCCTCAACGGTTGATGTCGGAGGCGATCTTTCGTCACCGCATAGAGAAAACTCTTCCATATTTGAAGTACTCTATGCATTCATAGATCTTGTTTCGCGAAAGAAAAGGCTGTCACCATAGTGTGCTTGCATACGACAAATAATTTTCGCAGGTTTTACAACTTCCGGAAACAAAATGTGAATTACGTCATACTGAACGATCTGCTACGCCCATAGACTACGGGGAAGACGAGTGGCACGTTGTATAATAGTGTTGGAGATTACCCCCACATTAAAAAAACAACACTTGGGCCAAATGTTGGACAGAGTCCCTTTAGTTTTGACTTTCCCTTCCATATATATATATTTATACACATGTACATATATATGTATATATATATATATATATATATATATATATATATATATATATATATATATATATATACATATATATATATATACATATATATATACATATATATTACATATATATAGATATATATATATATATATATATACATATATATACATATATATATACATATATATATATACATATATATATACATATATATTCTTATATAGATATATATATATATATATATATATATATATATATATATATATATATATATACATATATATATATATATATGAAACTATATATATATATCCCATAGGTTATTATCCCGTAAAGCGGGTTTTACTCTTCTTCACCACCCTACATAGTTGACAGCTTTAAAAAACATAATGATTTTTCATTTTAGTTGATTAACCACACAAACATATATTTTGGTTTGTTGCTCTTGGTTTTCGGCTTCTGAATTTTTTCTTTCTCAGTTGCGTAAGATATGAACCTCATCTGTTATATTAAATGTACTTACTATGTAACAAATATATATATATATATATATATATATATATTCAATAAATGTATATATATATATATATTCAACTGAAATGTATATATATATATACATATTCAACTGAAATGTATATATATATATATATATATATATATATACATATTCAACTGAAATATATATATATGCAACTGAAATATATATATATTAAATATATATACATATTCAACTGAAATATATATATATATTATATATATATATATATATTAAATATATATATATATATATTCAACTGAAATATATATATGAAATATATATATATATATATATATATATATATTCAACTGAAATATATATATATATATATATATATATATATATATATATATATCGCCTAAATTGTATAACATGCATAAAATTTAATAATACTCTTCCTAAAAACATGCTATTTCTGCATCTCTTTGCTTAAAGTATTTTATATAAAATATATTTAGATTTAAAACAAGTTTACTTTTTTCATAAACATTAAATATTGTTTCCGTAAACAATTATTTCAAATTAATGAGGAGATTTTGAGAAACACAAAAGGAATTTTTTTTTTACTTAAATTCTTTGTTGCTAATGCAATCGCTATCTCATCAAAAATAATTTAAGAGCTTATTTTTCTTACATTTATGCATTGTTTGCTTATACCTAATTTTCTTCAATATTATTTACGAAATGGGTGGCATTCTGTACATATATATTGGATTTTTTTGCTATGAGTAAGTAATCATTACTTGTTTTCTCATTGATAATATTTTTTAAACTAATAGGAAATTATTTTTTGGAAACAAACTGTAACTGCAATTAATTGGAATGATTAGCTTCTTTTAAAAGAAATGCATTTTACACACATATACAAGATAGTCAACAACAAAAAATATAATTAAATGCAAATTTCAAATTTTAATAAATCTTACTGCATGTTTTATTTATTTTTCTCTTCTTTGCCTGATGTTTTCAGCAGAAATATTTGTCTTTCATTAATCACAGTTATTCGTGTATTTTGCCAGGATATATTAAATTATTTTTTTTCAGTTATGCATTCTTCTTTTCAATTATACGATTTTTATCATTTTTCTTACGTCTTACTTTTAGTAAAATATTTTCTTTTTCGGCTTAATCGTACGATAAGTTAAAGCATTTAAATTAATAAGTCATGTTTGAAAATAATATGTTTATTTTACTACCTTAGCATTCCGTAAACTGTAATCTTCTATGTTATAAAACTTAACTCATATTTAATAACAAGCTCGAAAAATATTTAAAAATATGTTATACAAGCACGAAGCCATTACTTAACTTATACCTGAGGAATTGTTTTTGATATAGAATAAAGAAAAAAAATCACATTTCTTCTACAATTATACATGCTGTTGTAACAATGATTTAAAGGTAGTAGTCAAAAAATAATAGTATTGCATATGTAAAGAAAAAGATATTAATAAACTGTCTAATATCTATCAATAAAAAATAATGGTATACTGTGTATGTTGCGATCATGTTTTAATGTTAACCATTCATGTTGTTATTGAATGCCTGAATTTTAGCACGTTATAATTTTTCTGTGTAAGCCAAATACTGCATCAATGGAGTATATATTTTTCCATTGTATCAAGTATTAATTCCTTTTTAAAAACATCCAATTTGTTAAGATTTGAAATTAATGAAATTCTTCTTTAACTGTTTTATCATTCCTGTAAAAAATCACACCACAATAAATGTAGTTTCAAGAAAAAGGGCAAAAGTAGAAAAAAAGTAATGCTTACATGTATAATGCTAAATGTTATGTTTTACACTAATTTCTAGCTTGAGAATACAGATAGAAGTGCCAATAACTGCTCTGCCTCCTAATTATAATCATAGGATAAATCCAACACCAACAAAACAATTATGTTTGTTATCGATAGTCCTGGTTATTTCGGATGAAATAAGTAATTACTTAGATCAGGAATACGGTATGATATTTGTAAACTGCGTTACTAAATACTGTTCAGATTACCTATATCGTTGAATGAGTATAAATATGACATCCTAGAACAACCACATCAAACATTTAGATTGTTAAATTAGAAAATACAGGATAATGACAATAATCTCTTAAAGTTTCAGAGAATGTATTTCGTAAGAATCGCTTATATCATTATACATAAGTGTGAATACTCCGATTATTGAGACTTCCGGATTTATCAATATGCATGACAGGAAATTATATAATATTATTATATAGAAATATCAACAAGTGCTCAACAACCAATCATAATAGGTTTCTACATGATTTAAATTTATTTGTTCGGGGATTTGGGGAATTTTTTTTTCAAAAAATAATGGAACTCGTATTTATTATAATGTTTCTTTTTTGTTATTTCTTATTGTAGTATTCTGTGCTTAAAACTGAGGCAAAAATGAGTTAAGTAGTTTAGTTGTACTAATTTTAATACAATCATTGGAATAAAGTTATAATGAAAAGTATAATGACTATGTGCTTGATATTCCATTCAAATATCAACAAAAATATTTTTCTATCTTAAAACATAATAAGTAATTAATTCATAGGTATGAAAAATTGAGCATAATGTTTTCAAAATACATACAGCCTGATTTCTTCTTTAGTATAAAAAAGAAAATAAACTCTGGAGAGTGTAATAAATGGGGAGGGGGGAAGTATACTTATGAAAAAATGTTGCAAATGTATTTTAGAAACATTTTCCTATCGTGTATATAAAAACCCCTAAATATATTTTATTCGCTCAAAATTTCTCTTTTTTTTATATCGAAAGATAAAATTGTACAGCACATTTAAATTGAAACATGTTAATTACTTAAACATTGAGAAAAAATGCATAACTGAATAAAATTCGTGATATTTCACATGTGTTGCTTAATTTTTTTTATATATTTTGTATCACGAATCATAATTTAATATTTAATTAATCAAAACATGATTTGTTTGCAACAGAAACATTAGAAATGAACGAGATTAAAAAAATGTTACATATGTTTTTTTATGATCATGAAATGTTTTCACTTATTACATTTGTTTAGTTATAGCTAATAAAATTATTTTTTCATACATAAACTCAAAGCTTACATTTTTTGTACTACAAAACATAAAATTAATTATATTTCATTGTCTGTGTTATAACTCTTTTCACGTTAAAAAGCTTTCGCCCTGTACTTTATAACAGAATTCTTAATAAGTACATTAAAACTTCAAATAAAGTATAAGATCAAACCAAAGTTACATTTATAGAAATTATACTTTTGTCCTAAACTGTAACTTAAATCAATTATATTTCTTAAAATAATTCAGATAAAATGTGTCCTCATTCTTAAGTAAAAATTACTATGAAATATATATTTATCTATTAAAAAAATTTTATTGAAAATATAATATTCTGAATATAGTATTCAAAAATGTTTCATACTGAAGTAATATTTTAAAAAACTGTGTAAATACTATTATTTTAATTTGAGTTATATATCTATCCGTATTCCTCTTCGTTTTTTATTGTTTCAAATAATTACAGTTTTTAGTCGTATGTGTGTTAATGGATTTTGCTCAGCATTAAAATTTTACTCAATGTATAAATTTTTCATAGCTTTAGATTGTTTTGCATTTCGTATAATATATAGGATATCTCCTGTTTAAATTACTGCACTGCGTTTTCTTTTTTTAGGTTTTAAAAATAAGAATCTATTCAGAATTTAACTGAAAACATGTTTATGAATAAAATAAATTATGTTCAGAAAATCATAGCTCTGTGTGTGTGTGATGATGTTTAAATGAAGTGTGATGGATCAATTTTATTTTAAAATATAAGTCTCTATCTGTGCATGAATACAAAAGTATGAAATTTAGAATAAGTTTTTAAATATCAAGAGCTTATAAGCATGCACAGTTGAGAACAAAATTTAGAGACTTTTCTATCTTCAATCATCATCTGCAGAAGTACAGGACAAAACTCGAAAATATATACAGATTCATATAAATCTTTGAAGAATTTCTGTAGTACAAAAGTGTAGTTGATGTTACATCCAAAAGCTAGTCAGGTTAAGGAAGACGATGATGTGTTAAAATGTTATATGATCCGCCATTGCCTTAGGGAAGTCATCACTAGTTGATGCAACTATTTTTCGTCCACTACCAGATTTTTTTTAATCTTCCAGTTTTCTTAAGCTCGCTGTTTCCACATTCACATCACTTCTGTGGAAATGTACCCCTAAAGAATTGTCATCGCACAGTTAGCAAAACTTCTCCGAGGTCGATCATTGACTAGTTCAAATACTGCTAAAGGTTCCCATGGTGCTCATTCTGAATGTCGAGAAATTGTGATTTCTAATTAAGGGTTTACTGTGGACTATTACCAATGAATTCTTCTACACATCTTTAGTAGCATGATGTAGAATAATCTAATATTTATATTTTTTATAATCTACTAAAATAATTATTTTATATATTATAATAAAATTATGTTATAATAAGATTAATATATATATATATATATGTATGTATATATATATATATATATATATATATATATATATATATATATATATATATAATTATTTAATATAACATGCAATGATAATCAATGTTTATTAGTGTAATATTCAAGAATTTAATAACAGTACATTTGCACAAATTTACTATTTTACGCTTGCTTAGTTCAAGTTCAATCTGGTCAGTTTCGTGAGCTATATGTATTTCGCCAACTTATGTTTATTAAAGTAATTCGTTATTTTTTATAACTACACAAAATTGAAAAGGTCATAATTGCTTTGTGAAAGGTATTATTCTGGGTTGTTGAAAGGTTGAATTTTTTTTAAAATATGAACTAGAAAATTTTTATATCACAATGAAATATGGGCCAGAATGTGAATATTTCAGCAATTTTGCTGCAAACCTGACATGACATATTTTACTGTAACGTTCCATATTTTAAAACAGAGCTGCATGCAATTTCTATCAGGTGAATATTTGGATGGAGGCTGGTTGCAGGGTATACACAATTTATCATACAACTACACTAAAACAATATATTTTAGGGAAAACAGGCAACTCTCTGTCTGAGTGGTAGCATATCGTGCTTCCACATCACAGGTTTGGGTGTTGCTTGGACAAAATCTCATCCCAGCTAGACACCAGTTCAGCGAAAAAGTATATGGTGAACAGATATATTCATGTTTGAGAATACAGACTGGAATAATATTCAGATGCAGCAAAGTATCCTATTACAAGCATGTGCTTCTTATACTCGTAACAAACTGCGCAATAATATAGGAAAAGTTATAAGAAAAAAAGTGTTTAAAATTTGCCATTTTGCTTGTTTACGATACATTTTGCAAACTGCATATGGTCTTAAAATGAATCTCCCACTACCTTTTTTTTCAGAAAGTTATACATTTTTCTGGAAGGCAATATGAGCTTACATACAGCAAACAATAACCTAAGCATTTCTATAGAAAAGATATTTATTTATACTAAACATTTGGAGAATTGTTACAAGGAAAATGGCTAATCCTCATCTCTGTAGCATATAGCAGTTATAAAATTATCTGTGGGAGGAATCGGGGGAAAAGTAACCTCTTAAATATATAGCCATTAATTTTATTCCATGTCTGTATGCCTTGCTGAGGTCAATAGAAATGAAAGTAAATACAAGTAACATTTTCATAGTCAGACAAGACAAGTAAACATGGTAAGAGAAAAATATATAAATTGCATCGTTTTTAATCATAATTATTTTTGTCACAAATTAACGCATAAACTGTCTGATATATTAACGGAATTTTAATTACTTCTACTGTGTGCTGTATTTAAATAAAATGTATTTTTTTATATCTAAATATCTTTATGTTTCTTGTTTTGCTTATTTTAGACTATTTTTTTCTATGTGAAACAACTTCTAAGAAATTAGTAAATAGCCCTTTAAAAAACTGCAAGACTTTTTCTATATATATATGTGTGAGTGGAAAACTTCCATAACAGAAAAGTATAATTTCCATGAAACAATAATAGCAGTATTAAACTCTGAAAAAATTCTTAGGGTATGATAATATTAAATTTCTACAATAATACAACTTACTAGACAGTAATATTGCTTTTGTACTTTAAAAAATTGATTTCCATTAAAAAATATTAAACAATATTCAAACAATTAGTTTTTAACTTCAGTAAACTAAATGAAAGGTTTCATAGTATTTAGAGTTTTACAAATCTAAACTGATACTTTACAAAATTTCTTATTCATTTGCTCTTAAGAATGACTTAAATATTCATCAAAATCCCTTTCTTGTAACAGAATTTTTTTAATTATCTAAATCCGAATCAAGTTTCTAATTCTATGTTTTATATAAAAGCCGGAAAAATCGTACACCTTTTTTTAGCGTTTAAAGTCATTTTTCTTCTTTAAATGAAAATTTCTTGTATTAAAACTTAAAAGATTTACTTATGTGAAGAAAAATTGATTTACTTAGAAAACTACATGTTTATTTCTTGAAATTAAAAATGTTCTAAGAACATTTTATTTTTATTTTTATTTTTCAAAAACAGAGTTTATTTTATTTTTCAAGAACAGATCTTTGTTTAACATTTCAGATTACATTTTCCTACAAATAACAAAGTAATTGAATATACCAGGTGATTATAATTAAATTTAAAGTATCAAAATGCTGTAAAAAAAGAACAACTGATCAGAATGACTTCACATTTGAACGAAATATTATTGAAGAAGGGGGAAAGGGAATGACATAAAAAGTAGTTCCAAATTTTATCAACAAATGGCGCTGTAAGTAGCATAATATGTAAATGAATGTACCTTTTATGCACCCGATTCATGTCAATTGTTATAAAAACACCGGGTTCACGACTTTTTCTCATTTTATGTCTGAGAATTTCGATATGACTGTCACATTTAAATACCATGCTCTGCTTGTAAAGCTTTTTTGCATCAACAATGAATCTGCACCATTCGCTCTGTGGAAGCTCCGAACACTCAAGGATGTGAAAAAAAAGTTTGTGTTTCTGTACTTATGACCACACGAGAGAAGTGATAACTTCAAAATTTGTAATGTAATTGTTCAGGGATTTTGTTAGGTGAATAAAAAACAAGTGGATATTAGTATTATCATATAAAATTATTTATCCATATGTCTGTACTCATAAAGTAATACTTTTTACAACATATATAATCATATTTGTGAATTAATTATATTCTAAGAAGGAAACAATAGGTTTATGTTAGCTGAAATTGGCTTAATATCTAAAAAAGCTTAAATATCTAAAAAAGCTTCAGCTTTAAGCTATTTTAGCTTAAATATCTAAAAGTAATTGCGCCAAGCCTTGCTCCATATTTTTTAGTGCTTTCATTTGGATTATTTGACATAATTAAATTGACTTTTGATTTTAAAAAAATCTACTAAAATCTACGATTTGTCTTGTGAAAAATCTACATTAAAATCCCCATTTAAAATAATTTGTTCAGAAGAGTTGATCTGGCTTCAGTGTAGGCAACTAAGTTTTTGTGAATGAATTCGATAATTTTCTCTACTTTTTTTGATTCGGTGAAATATAAATAGTAACCATTAGAAATATTTGCCATTTTCTGCTCTTCTTTTCACTGCACAAATTTCTCCGATGCATGACTCAATAAACCCAAATGGTTTAGTAGTATTTGATGCAGCATCCATTTCTGAAGTGACATAAGTTGTCGTACCTCCCTTATTTTTATGTATAGCAACTCCACCAGCTCTGTGATTGTGTCTTTGGAATTTAGCAATACAATGAAAATTTAGAGCATCTATATTTTCTTCATTATTTATCCAAGGTTCTGTTTAAAGTAATATAGTTACATGTTGCAAAACACTGTCATCGAGATGCGCATAAACTTTGACAATTGACAATTCAAAGAATATATTGATAATCCCTTTTTTGTAGAAATGAAGTTTGTGAAGACATCCGTGATTGTTTTAAGTTTGTTTTGTAGTAATTTTTAAATTCATTTTGTAGATCTCTGAGAGATGTAGATTTTCTTAGGCTATGGAAGAATTTTGTATTGGAATTTTCACTAACAATATTTAGTCCTTCAAGACATGTTGCTCTCAACATATACCAATTGTTGAGATGGTTGAACACATTCTCAACATATACCAATTGTTGAGAATGTGTTTTCTCATACTTATAACAAGTTATTAAGGACTTTATATTGATACGAAAAAATCCGATCCACTGTTACCAGCGTTACAAACCCGAGCATAACAATGTTTGTTTTTTTAACCTTTTATCTACCGACAGTACTTAAAAGTACCATTCTCTTTAAAATTACATAGAATAACCCTGTTTACGATTACTCGTACGATACTTTTTTTGCAGGAATATTCTTCTATAAATCCACTCTTCCAAGATATACGGCAGCATGAGTTCAATGGTGAGTATTTTAGCGGGGAAGGCGAGTAGTTTAATAGCAAAAATTGCGTTTTCAGCTGACATCGTTTTCAGCCGATTGCAAAGATTGTCATTTTTGTTCCGAAAAAAATGGTTTATGTCGAAAGGTAAGTGTCCCATTTTTTTATGTTAATGAAGACCTTAGAAAACAATTTCACTATATATTTTAAGTGAACTGTGTATAATTAATTTTACAGTTGCAAATCTTTAATTAATTAATTAGCTCTAATTAAATTTCTCAAATTTGACTATTTTGTTTATGTATTTTCCCTAACTTTCAATGTATGAATTCAAATAAAAATATTGCATGAAAAAAACTGCAGTGAATCATAATGCGGTAGATAAAGGGTTAAAACGCGCCATTCAAGCTCACTCTCCAGCAAAACGCGCTTAAAGAAGTTATCACTTGGAAAGTGCGTTGGTCCGATGATTGCCTAGAGTCTGAAAATGATTCAAAAATTCGGAAAGACAGATTCTTTTCACGTGCAATCTGGTTGAGGGAGGAAAAGAGTTAATTCGACGATAGTTTAAGAAGCGGCCATAGCAGTGCAGGAGAAGTCGAGCAGTGGCTTGCACCCATGTAGTACTTGGGGAAGTGCCCAAAAACAGGACAAGCATGCGAGCACGCTGCATTAAATTCTACGAAACATCCGGTATTGCTATCCATGCAAAATTAGCCCTGTGCAGAAGTTGATTCCTTTTGACCTGCCAACAAGACATACTTTTGCTTTAGATTTTCTTGCTTACATGGAAGAACACAATCAATGGCCATTTAAAATTTTGTGGTCAGACGAAGCCCATTTCCATCTGACAGGATATGTCAATACACAGAATTGCCGAATATGGGCAAAAGAAAATCCCCTAGCAACTTAACCAGTATCATGTCATCCCGCAAAGGTCACTGTGTGGTACGGTCTTAAGGAAGCATTTATCATAGGTTCGCGTACTTTTTCGAGCAGAAGGGTGTTTTTTTTTACTTTTACCATTACCTTCACTGGTTAGCGCTAAGAGTATCCTTTGCTCAATCACGTCATTCCAGATCTTCAACAGCAACAGAATTTGATTGGCCCCGAATTATAACATCCACAATTGCCAGATTGAGAACTGAACTCCTTAAGGGCATGAAGATTCACCCAGACAAGACAAGATCATATGTTCAATGCAAACACTGCCCAGATCTTCAACTCACGCCCAATCACATCTTGGAATGCCCAACCGTCGCAACAAAGTTACTAAAAATGGGAATGGTCCCTCTGAGGGACTCTTTGAGGGAACTCCTGTACAGCCCTGATGCTCCCAGAATAGCGGAGGCAGTGATCAAGACTTTCGACGGAATTTAGTGATATCTACTGTATTTATTCATAGACACGAGAACAACAACAACAGCATGGTTCTGTGGATGGGATCAGTTTTGTTCAATATGATGCTCATTCGCACCCATCAGTTCCAATGAACAGCGGCTGAAGGTGGCATTTTGGAAATGCTATTGTTATTAGCCATCATTTCCCTAAAGACTCGGTGCCCTGATTACCTGATCTTAATCCGTGTGACATCAGACTGTGGAGCTATCAGAAAGATGTTGTGTTCTGTACTCCGTTTGCACACTTAGCTGAATTGAAGTCACGCACTGCGCAACACATTATGAACGTGACCACGGAGACATTTTGACCAGTTGCGGAACATGGTGTTTCTCGACTTAAACTTGTTGCAGACAACAGTGGACAGCACATTGAACATGTTTTACTCCAGTCTCCTGAAATTAAAAAACCAATTTTATTCATGCTTTTTCAAACAATTTTTGTCCTCGAAACAGTTAAAAACTAATTTATGGACGCTTTTTATGCGGTTTTTGGCCTCAGAACCGTTAAAAACGGAATTTTCCCATGCGATACGATTTGACCTTGTAGTGGTGGGTTGACTTTCGTAACTAACATTATCATTCTTGAACAGTCATGCACACTCAACAGCACCCTTGTTTAACGTGTAACTTACACCTTAACTGTTATTTTACAATTCCCTGTCACTTCTAATCGAAAAATTTTAAATTATGATGCTTACAGAGCCATCTGTTGCTAAAATTTAAGATTATTTTTTTTTCTTATGCCATATGCTTTTTCCCTTCTTCAACCATATTCCGTTCAAACTTGACTTCATTCTAATCATCTTTTTGTATAGCGTTTTGAAACTAACTTTGTATATATAATTACAATCACCATATATATATATATATATATATATATATATATATATATATATATATATATATATATATATATATATATATATATACGCTATGAAAATTCTTAGGTAAACAAACGTATCTATCTATCTATGTCTGTCTATCTTCTCACGAACCGTATCACACAGAAACTCGGTAAAGGTACCAAAAGATCGAAAGTGGTCTGAGCAAGCCGTTTTGACTATTAAAATTCCGATTTTGCAATTAGTTTAAAAGATATCATTTAAAAACATGAAAACGCATCATTAATTTAACCATTTATCCCATTGTTGGGAAAACCTATTGTTTTGATCTAATTGCTGTCACAAATTTGCTCTGTAAAATTTTATTACTCGTGTTCGCTGTGAAGATTAAAAAGTATGCTTTTTTTTAAATTACGCATTTTAAAAATGTTTTTGTGATTTCCGCCTAATAGATTTTTTTCGAGTGTTTATTATTTGCAGTTTATAACATTCAAACTTTCAGAAATAAGAAATCGTTTCAAAAGCTAAAGGTAAGAGATTTTATAATTCATTATTTCTCAATAAATTGGTTTAAATTAAAATACTATTTTAAAAAACTAAAGCAGTATTGTTCTCCATTATTCATTACTAAATTAAATATCTAATACTACATGATATATTGTTTTAGGATAAAACTAGATTAGACTTCAGAGATATTTTTAAGCTAATAGTAAATAAAGACTGATTGATAAATGAATGTTTAAAATCAATTTTATTATTTTAGATTTTAACAAAGTAATTATTGTTAAAAAGTAATTAATATACTTATACGGTTTTTTTAATATATTATATTAGAAACGTTTTCCTTTCACTTTAAATAAATATTTTGTGTTAACTAAAGCAAAATTGTTTTTTGTAAATCATTAAACGAAAATAGAAATTTGAAAATCTTATCGATAGGGAAAAAAAGTTGAAAACAGTAATACACTCGAAAACGCCTATGCATTGCCGGCTAAACAGAGGAAAAAGAAACCTGTATGATAAGGAAGAAATTTCGTAAAAAAGTGTAAGTAGCATAAATACAGAGTTCACTAACACCACCCCATGCAAATAAATAATGACAGAAGCATTGGCATCGGGAGGAAAAAGGAGAAATTTACATGAGGAAAAAAATTTGCACTCAGAAAAAAGCCGTAAAACGCTAGGCTAAGCGAAAGGGAAACAAGCCTTTCCGATGAAGCACAAAAGTGAAATGAATTTCAAGAACGGGAATTTTAATGATATTAATATAGAAATCACGCTCACACCAGGAAGTGTAGACACCAAGAAGTGAAGGGGAATTTTTCATGGACCAAAATGTAATTCACTTGAAATAGCCGATGCAAATCCGAGTCATGTGGCTAGATATTTTTATAAACTTTTGTTAGTAAATTCGTCAATTTTCTACGTTACCTAATGCTACCAAGTGACGTTGAAACGGAATATTGTATTAATTATTTAAAAAAATTGACGGAACTTTGTAATTTTAAAAACTTTTGTTTTTGTATTGTTTTTGCCAACATAAAACTATTTTTTGAAAAAAAAAAACTTTTCCGTCTCAGGGCGCCGTAAAAAGGCAACGAAAAGAATCGCTGGATGCCGGTGATAATTAACTGTGGTAAAGCAACCACAAAATTCACGAGTTCTTAAGGTAATGATGAAAATTTTTTATTAATTTTTATTATTTTCTTTTAGAATCTCTTTTTATGCAGTGAATGTAAACAAATTTCTAGGCTTCCCCCAATAGTTTTTTTTCTTTTTTTTATAATTACATATTTTTAATTAAATGATAAAAACTCCAGAAATAAGCTGTTGAACCAATAGCTAACATTAAGAAATTTTCAATTCATTATTTAATAAAAATGAATATAAATTAATATTTAAAAAAAAACTAAAGCGTTGTTATTTTTTTATAATTCATTACTCAATTAATTGTTCAATACTAAAATCACGCATTATCTGTTCTCTTATGGATAAAACTAGATTAGTTTTGTAAATTTAAATCGAAAATAGAAATTTGAAGAAAGATTTCTGTCTGGGAAGAAAGGAGGAAAACAAATTTTATATTCTCGAAAACGCCCGTGCAACACCGAGATAAACTTAGAAAAAAGAAATCTGTCAATAAAGCAAGAGAAACTAATGAAATTTCAGAAAAGGGAGCTCTAATGGCATAAATATAGAAATCACAAACATTGCGCATACACAGACACACAGAAGTGTTGGCATTCAAAAGAAAAGGGGAAATTTCCATAGGGGATGAAGCTATACTCTTGAAAAAACCGCGATCAACGCCGGTCTAAGCGAATAAGAAACAGACCCGTTTGACTGAGCAAAGATGTAGAAGAAATTTCTAAAAAGGAAATTTTAAGGACAACTCATAAAAATCACAAACAAACCAAGAAGTACTGAATACGAGACGGCAAGAGGAAACTTCCATTGGTAAAACGTTTTGCACTCGAAAAAGCCTGTGCAACGCCGGGCCATGCAGTAATATATATATATATATATATATATATATATATATATATATTTAAATATATAAAAGCAATCACAATTATCAATTGAAATATTGAAATATATGAATCTTATAATACCAAAACACTTCAAAATATCAATGGCGAATTTAAAAGATAATATTCCATCATTTTCAAACAAAATTAAAAAATTATAAAATAAAATAAAAATTTATAAAATATCCAAGTGCAATCTCGGACTTAGGACCGATAAGTGGGGTTAAACTAGTTTGATGGCGCCAACCTTCCCCCTATTGCAACTTGGTAAGTTAATTGGAAAATATCCAAATTTCAAAAAAATTTTAAAAATTAAAAATTAAAAAGTTAAAATTAAACTATTATACTTTAAATTAAAAAGTTAAAATTAAACCATTATACTTTAAATTAAAAAGTTAAAATTAAACCATTATACTTTAAATTAAAAAGTTAAAATTAAACCATTATACTTGAAAAATAAAACTATTCGCCATCGCATTCTGAAAGATATTACAATATTAAAATATTAAAATTTAAAAACTTAAAACTTAAAAACAATTTAGTGAACCAACAAACGCCCAAGATGATGCACCCATCTTTAAAATAGTTGTATAGGTAGAAAAAATAAATATTTGAGATCCGAAAGTTCAAATTAATATATATATATATATATATATATATTGCCTGGTGCAAAGTATTTGGAAATACATTTAAGATTAAACTGTAAAAAAAGTTAAAAACTAAAATCATAACTGAAGGACAAGCGAATCGGTAAAATATTGTTATTTAATATCAAAACTCTCAAAAGGGAATATATTTAGATAGAAATCAATTAAAAAATGTAAGATTTCTGGCTAATTTGTTCTTCAGGAAGAATCCCAATCTCAAACCAGCATAAAAATCTATAGTTTTGAAAAAGCTGAGAAACAAGTTTTAGTAATTATAAAACATTATTTTCAACTTTTGTTTTTCCGTAAAAACAAATTTTAAATTTTTTGCTTACATCTGTCCCTTAAATTTGAATTTTTTTTAAAAATAAGTCTTCAAAAAAAATAGTTCACACAATATATAGGGCATCTCAAATCTTATAACGGTAGAAATAGGGGTCCTTTCTTCGTTAACACACCCCTAGGTGAATAATATTGAACAGTTTGCTGGATCAGTCATCTGAACCCATTGTACTCTTTGATTTAGACCCGTCATGAACATGACATCATCATCATCATCTAGAACGGTGCATTTATAACGCTAAAATGAGCGAAATAAAGTTTTTAATCATTGTCTCCTAGTCTCTCATTCAATACTTATGTTAAATGAATTTTAAAAAAAACTAACACAAACATTTGCATTCTTATTTTATATACAAATATTTACAAATGTTTACGAATAAAATAACATAATTAATTGGCAACCCAATGACAAAAAACTGCTACAATACTCTTCGATTTTTTTATTCTGTTGCATTTTTTAACGTTCACTTAAATCCACTTCTTTATAAATTAATTTCTTGAACATGAAATTAATTTCATTATTGAAACAATTTTAAAATTTGGAGCATATTTTAAGAAGATTTTTTTAACGAATCATAAAAAATAATGAAAAAAATCATCATTTTCTTTTATTTTTTATTCTTTCTTTTATTTTATTATTTATTTTGAAAAGTAAACCCAAACATTATTTGTGATCCAATTAGCAACATTTCAGTAATTGCATCTTTTTAACTTACTTAGAGAAAAAGTTTATTTTTTTATACACACAAGCACAATCAAACAAAATATTTTTTTAAGAATAGTTCTGATTAAAAAGTCACATATACTCAATTTTATTCATTAATAAAAAAAATATGATTTCTGCCTTTTTTTGGAAATGTATTGAAAGAAAAAAAATGTAATTAGTGAATAAATTTTGTAAAAGTTCATTAAATTTTAAGTTTTTCATGCAATAAAAAAAGATCATTTGAAATTCTGTTTTTACTATTATGATATGCGACATTGTTTTTTTATTCCAATCATATTAATTTCCCAAAATAGAAAAAGTCACAGAAATCAAAATTACTTAAATTATCTGATATAATATCAATAACGAATCAGAAGTAAATAAATCCTGGAGTTTTTAGTTTAATTTAATGCACTCAAAATCATTTTATTTATATAAACCAGAAAGTTTTCTATTTTACTTTGTATAATCAACCACACTAACCATTTGGTTTTACAATGTATCAAAAATTCTAAATTTGTAATTCTCAATTTTAGGTTAATTCATTTAATTCTTGCTTTATTTTAATCTAAGCATCAATGTTCTTGAGGGGAGGGAATTCTGTGGAGATTTAAGTTTAATTTTATATAACAACAATGCTTATTAGCTTGAGAAAAAATAATCCAATTTTTGTTCACTCTTTAAATACAAACATAAATCATTATTCTTAAAATATAGTTTAGTATCTGTGTTTCCAACCATATTCCTGTTCGTTTTATTTTTTGTAATTCACAATTTTAAAATAACATTAATATCATCATTAATTACACAAAAATCAAGTTGAAAATGTTTAAGTGCAATTTGTAAATTTTCATTTTACCAAAGTATTTTTTCTTGTTGTTGTTGAAAAATGTGTGAATTTCTAATTTATTAATTGGTACTAAAAGAAGGTATTTCTGATAAATTAATGTGTATTTCATTTGTTTCATGCAGTTTATATTATTTACTCTTAATGAAACATATATATATAAAAAGAGATAAAATTAATACGTTGGAACTTACTACATATATATACACTGCTGGACAATTGCTAAGGACGGATCACAAATTGCTATGTAGCATAACATTAAGCGAGACATGAGGCCTAGTAGGATAAAATATAGTTGCCACACTGTTCAGACATTAGAATAAAGAATATTTATTGTTCTGGAAAGTACAAAAGCTGCGAAACATCTGAAAGAAAAAAATGCTCATTTGATCGCGTACGGAGAAATGAAACAATGCATCTAAAAGTCAGCAGGCACCTTAAAGAAAGGTATCAGTACGGGATATGTCCACCGTGGAGTGTGATGTGACATTGCACACGTCGTATCATACTTTGCACAACATTATCCTGCAGCTTTTGAGGCAATTTATCCCATTCCTCTGTGAGTGCACGGATGAGGGTGTTCTTGTTTGTCGGAGGATAGTTTCGACCAGCAACTTGCCTCCCCAAAGCATCCCACACATTTTCAATAGGGTTTAGATCTGGAGAACGCGCTGGCCATACGAGACGTTGAATACCCTCGCTGTCTAGACAATCCTGAACAGCGAGTGTTCGATGACATGTTGCGTTGTCGTCCATAAGAACAAATTTATCACCGACAGCGCCACGGAAAAGAGGAACATGAGGAAGTAGAACTTCATCAATGTATCGTTGGCCCATCATAGTCCCATTCGCAACCACATGTAGACGCGTGCGGCCATTGATCATGATACCGGCCCACACCATGATACTGCATGTCGGATATCGGTCCTTTTGCTGGATATTTTCTGGACGATAAGCAGTACCACTCTCGCGCCAGATCAGTTGGCGTCTACAATCCGATGACAGACTGAACCTACTCCCATCTGAGAATAGTACGCATGCCCAGTCCTGTTCAGTCAAATTGTGATGCTCACGACACCATTGCAAACGGGCAGTACGGTGCTGTCTGGTCAATGGGACACACACAACAGGTCTGCGTGCGTATAGTCCTCCTCCCCTCAAACGTCTGGCAACAGTTTTTCGTGAGATCTGCTTTCCTGAGGCAGCAGGAAACTGATTTGCCACCTGCTGAGCTGTGGTGCGCCTGTTCCGTTTTGCTGATAGGACGATATATCTGTCTTCTGTAGGCGTCGTACTTCTAACACGACCTCCCTCGTGCCGTCTTCTACACATTCCAGTAGTTTTAAATGACTTCCAGAGCCGTGAAACAACGCTGTGAGCGATGTCGAACTCCCTGGCAACATCTGTTATTTTTCGCCCTTCTTCGATCTTTCCAATAATTCGGCCACGCATAAAATCATCTATGTGATGTCGGGAAGACATGCCAAAAATTTTAAGTTCGTCTATTAAATCTTTCCTAAAAAACTTTGACTTGAAACAACAACTGTCAACACGCGTCAAAACTTTTAAAGCTCTTATGAACGCTATCACGTGATGAACAGACGTGGAAAAAAAATGCATGCTCATACTTCTTCTTACTAATATCCCGCACTTATTCTAATTTTCCACATTTTGCTTCCTTTCATTTTGTGGTTGCTATGGATGATAGTGTTATCCGTCCTTAGCAATTGTCCAGCAGTGTATATGAGTAAGACTACATATATATATATGAGAATCTTTCTCTTTAAAATGTTTTGGGAGACAGAAAAAAATAATGAAAAGTGAGCATTTATGATCTGTACTTGGATAAAAGTAAAGGTTTTTTGAAAATTATGTTTCATAATCTTCACCAACAGTGTTTCTTAAATTGTAAAATTGTACATAAATTATTAAGAAAAGTTTTCCAGCAAATTTCACTTGATACAACTCTATTCCAACAGACTAAGAATTATAATATTTATTCAAAGGGACCGTCTGTTTGGGTAAGGGATCATTCATTAAGGACTGTGTAAGTCTGGTATATGTAATATTAAAAGATTACAGTTAGTTTTGTGTTTTAGGCAACCAAAGTTGTGTTTATATAGAATGACGCACTCATGAGGGTCTCACCTCTCAGTGTAAGAAGATAAGAATACAATGATGACATGGAGCTCATGATGTTGGAGGATTTTACACTACGAGCGCAATAGTAAAGGTAGATATTGAATTGTAATACTTCATAATAAATTGCTACCAACAGCGTGAGACCTTTTTTAGGGATCTGTCTGAGATTTTTTAATACAATATTTCTCCATCTCATTCTTCAAAGACAGTGCCGAAATGGTTCAAAGACAATAATGTATAAATGAAATAAACTCTCCAGGATAATCTGCAGATCTTAATCTGATACATAATTCATGATATACAATTGATTATTATGTTTGAAAGCAAGTAGTCTTCGAAAATACGTCAGGTAAATGAAGCTTTCATATTTTCTTTCAATCATGTCATGAAACAATCTGGAGAATTTGGTGCCCTCTGTGTCAAGATTTAGAACCATAACTTAAGCAAATGGCCAATCCATAAGAGATTGGTGCTCAGACATGTACCAACCTGAAATTTTAAGAGTGTATGTTAAAAGAATTGTGTTTGTAAATTTGTGCGCTATTCTACGACGTATATTATAATATTTTACATCGTATCATTTTACATACTATACATTCTCTTGTTCAGATAGCTGTACTACAAAAAATTTTCAATAATATATCAATCCATATATCTATCTTAATATCAACAATAAAACCTGTATTAGAATCAATAACAAAAGTCAAGATATTATGATAATTTCAGAACTAGGTTAAGGTATCCGACTAAGTTCAGAACCATGATTTCAAAAAAGCGCATAAATGGATAATTTTCATGATATTTAGTGTCACTTAGATTAGAAAACATGTATAAAAGTGTTTTAAGGCCACTATGACAAAAACAAATATTTAAATACAATATTTTGCCAAAAAAACTAACTTAGAATAACATTTTTTTCAAAAAATTTTTTTATAAAAAATGCTTCTATAATAATGATATTTTGCTAATATAAAGTAAAGAATTCTCCAGAGAGATTAACGTGGGATTTTTGAAAAATTTACATTATTTTCAGAGTTACCACCAATTGAAATAATTATCAGCGGTTTTTTTTCTTAAAATTGCTCCCCTCTGTTGTCGTAAAATATGGATAAAACCACTTCTAAGTTATATGTTTCAAAAATTCTAGTTAAGCCTCTGCACAGGGGTTAGAGATGTATACAGGCTTATTATTTTTAATTAGAAGCATTTTTGAAAATTGGTCATTCTATGTTCATGTTTTGTCAAAATATTGTACTTAAATATTTTTTGTAATAATATTCTTAAAACAATTTTATATACGTTTCCTAATCTATGTGACACTAAATATTATAAATATTATCCATTACTCTTTAGTAAAGTCATGGTTCCGAAAGTAGTCGGATACCTTAAGTCAAGCACAAAAATTATGTAAAAAAAATGAGTGTGTTCAGAATTTTTTGCCACCACTGTAATTGAATTTCTTTTCTTTATACACCTCTTCTTTATTAATATAAATTCCATAGTTTGTCACATGTGTTTCATTCCTTTATTTGATAGGCTTTGTGAGAAACTTCTTCCCGAATTTTCTCTCTTACTGTCTTGCCTACCTAAGAGTGTGGGAGGAATGCAAGCAGAACTAGAAAATTCAATGATCACAATTATTTATTTAGTCAAACAAACTAGCCAATAACAATCCATTCACAAAGTGAATGTCAAATGAGTAGCAAGGAAAAAGCAATGGTTATTATTAAATATGTGCTTTACATGCGAAGTAAACCGTGTACAATCTTATCTGCGTAGCGAATATAGCTGCTTCCTACCTCCTTTCCTATAACTACAAAACTCTGACTTTATATAGTAAAACTTATCTGAATATTACGGTTTTATCTTGAGAGGGATGACTGTGAATTTAAACGCAAATGCTAGCTCCAAGATTCCCCCAGAGGATTAGTGTGAGGACGTATAAAGATCCGTCACAGCTTTTACTAAAAATACATCAAAACATTTTAAGAAGGGACTCCAAAATATATTAACTTGAATCTAATTTTGATATCATTAATGTGTTTAAAAATCTTAATTTTTTATTCATTATTAAATATAGTGTTTTCTAATGTAAGTGTAAAATAGTATAAAATAAAGATATAGTTTACCATTTAGCTAAAAATGTCTTGTCTTTAAAAGAGACAATGTCTCAAGGTACTTATTCTCTCTCTCTCTCTCTCTCTATTGCGCTTTTCCTTTGCATTTTCTGAAAATAATACTTAGCAAACAATTTAAAAGGAACCATAAAATAAAACTCTACTTATATAACAAATCGTAGAAATAACTTCAAGTAATAATTCTGAAGGGTAAAATAAAAATTATTAAATGTTTTCCAAGTGCGTAATAATCTGTAAAAATCTATTTTTTAAATTAAGTTGATCACATTCTTATTTTAAATGAGCATTTTATTAGCTCAAGAGCAAAAAAATCACATTTACTTCCTGACTAACAAAATTATTTTTACTGCTTTTTAAACAGATAGGTTTTACTTTTATTTTAAGAAAATTTGGAGAGAGATATATAATTATGAAGACATTTTATTTGTTAATTGCTTACAATATTTAAAAGCAGGGTGTAAATTTATTCTAAAATGATTTATTTGAAGTTAATGATACGGACAAAAGAGAAAACCCAATAATCAATACTTGTCTAGTTGTTTAAATGACTTCACTGCTTTTGGGAATAAAGAACAAAATAAACCAAAAAATGTACTCAAAGCAATCATTCCTAAACACACTTTTAATATTTTTATAAAATATTATTTAGAGTGAACTTCGAAATATTTAAATTCCATTTATAATTACACACATTAATATTACGCTTTTTCCATTTTATTAAAATAATGGAACTGTAATCTATTTCAACTTATTACTTTAATTTCATTAAATGTAATTTAGTTACAAAAAAAAAACTAAAAAAAATAGAAAATACATATCAAAATAATTTTTTTAACTATATCTGAGTTTTAATATTATTTAAAAGTAATGTGTAGTTGTCGTCTTGTCCAAGTAGTGAAGGGAAATCCAATCGGCCCTTGCAATGTCGATAACCTTTTTTTTTGAATAAAGCAATTGATGGTACATGGGGTTTAAGTGTGTGTTGCTGTGTTGTTAAGTTCGATGCTTGATGCCACCAAATACCCTCCGAGTACACACGGAGTACGTGCTCGTTAAATCAGTGGGTCCGTAGTCTTGTGGGCTTATTCACGAGCGCAGGAACTGGAGAATATTTCCCTCCCCTTCAGTTTAAATGCAGAAATTGTGGAGGTGGAGATAGAGGTCGTGTCGCCATCTATCGTCCCTTCGGGGAGTTTCTCCGAGCTAAAATCGCACTGTCACACCTGTATGGTGCTCAAGGCCAACGACAGGCGTACCTCTTGCCCATGCCACGATGAATTTCGTGGGTCTCGATCTGACTACGTCAGACAGGTGGCATTAGCCACAACAACAAGTCTGTGTTGTGGAGTTAAGCCAATATAGAAGGGCAATTAAAAATATGAGTAGGAGAATGTTGAATATAAGGACCGTGAGGGCAAGTTTTGTAATTTCTTTGGCCATCCAAGGATATTTTCATTCATGTATACGTAGCTAAGAAAAGGTGGTTGAAATAACGAGGTTATAATAAAGATCTGGATTGAATTGCTTCTTAACTAGATGGGAGTTGAGTTTACGTCTTCCTATCGCATAAGCATCTGCAAAGGTAAGTCTGTTGGAAAGTTTAGGGGAATTTCAGGCCATCTTGGCAAGGTTATTAGACTCTGATCATGGAAATCAAACTTACTACAGCCTTAGTGGTTTTTATGTTACCTGTTGGCCTGCGGAAGGTATTTTGTTTCCCTTCTACCACCCATTGGAAGAATTCCCTTATTCGCCACCTGGCAACGCACCTTCTAGGGGTTACAGGCTCTCCTCAAGGTAAAAGAGATATAATAATATTAAATAAAAAGTTTAAGAAATTATTAGAAAGTTAAACTAATTTCACACAATTTTAAAAAACTTTATTTTTTTTCTCTTATGATGAAAACTTAAGCATATATGAAATATCAGATAAAGTGCAAAAAAAAAATAATTCCCTAATGTAAATAATTTCCTAGGTAACTTACAATAATAATAATAACAAATATACAGGAACAAGATTTTAAAGAAAAAAACTGTGATTTTGTTTCCTTATCAATTTCTAGGAAATATCCTTCTGAAGCTTTTTCTGTAAATATTTTTTCTAGTTTAATTTTGTGTCATCGAAAAAAAATACTTTTAAAAAACAATTATAATATTTCACTTCGTTGCAAACTACCATCCATTTTTTTCAATTTTTTTCCCACTGTTATTTATATTTCTGGATTAATGATTTTTAATGAAATGACAGGATTCCAGAAGTGGATGTAAGACTGGAAATTTAAATAATTATTATTAAGTTATTACATAATAATATATTGAGCTAATAAAACTTTAATGATCAGAAAAAAATTAATGCATGATTAAAAGTATTTAAAGGCAATATTACTCGTTAAATAATGTATTTTGTTGTCATTTCAGTATACATTATTCAAAATTAGTGTGACCATTTTTAAAAGCATATAACTATTTATAGTACATTTTAATAGCTTTACCACCAGTTTTATCTTAAAAATGAAACGTTTAAATTACCCATTCAACTATTTTTTTCCTAGTGGGGGTAAGTTATGACTTCGAAATTAGAAACTGAGACTTGAATAGAAGTTTTAAAGCTTTTGAAGAATGGTTCCTCAAAGTTTGTAAAAAATAAATCATTTAAAAATCTGAAAAGACATTTTCGAAAGGGATTACTATCTAAACATCGAAAAGGAATAAAACTTGGCTGATAATTAAGGGCTCCAGGAGAAAAAATTGTATGAAAAAATGTCCTGCGTATAAAAGAAAAAAAAAGCTTCAAAGATTTATCGCTGTAGAAAATCCAGAGCCTCAAAGAAGTTTAGCAAATGAACTACAGGTATGGCAATAGACGGCTTGTCGTCAGATAAAGAAAACTGGGGAAAAAGTGAATAAACCAGTAAGTAATCAAATGTCAGCAAAGACCGCAGAGAAAAACAAATACATGTTTAATATTACGCAAATATCTGTATTAATATTACTCAATGGTAGATACAAAACATAGATATCTTCGGATGAGGCACTGTTTCATCAGTCATCCCCAACTGGAAACGAAGGTACGATATATTTGACGCGAAAAGCGCCGAAAAGATGCAACTGTTTTGCAAAATACATGTTGACTGGCAGGTGTTAGGACATGGATGGGAATATCCTCTCGAGGCATAATAAATCAAGTTTTTCTAGAAAAAAAGACTAAAATTGATACTTAAAACTATCAGAATAATGTTTTGAAACACATGATCAAAAAAAGTAAACGGTTTTACCCTCAAGTAAAATTTGTTTCTGACCAAAATTCTACACCAAATCATATTGTAAAAATAACTATAAAATGACTGAAAGATTAATCATCTAGCTGCATAGTTGTTTTAAAAAGTAGGTTCAGAAATTGCGTATTTTTCTTATAACGTATTTCAAATATACATAGTATATCTTCAATTGTGGTTAAAATGTACAAACATTTTTGTAAAAGAGTTTTTATTTTAAAATATAGAATTAGATCACAAAAACATGAACATAAACATTTAAATTAAAACAAAAACAGGACAGCACGGGTTTCACAGCTAAATAGTTGGAAAAAATGCATACCCCTGGAAATCGTGGGTTACGCAAATTTTGCTACATCTATGTTGCCCGTGGAAATCGCTCGGTGAGCAGCAAGAGGGTTGAATTTTTCTTTCTTCGTCCTGAGAAATGACTACTATAATCCACTGATTGTGCTCCTTACGATTATTTTTATGCAGTTACTTAAATAAAAAAAACAATTAAATAGACGTAAACTAAGAGAACAAGGGCTTCACATAGCAATCCAAGAAGATGACAGAAGAATACCTCCAAAACTGGTAAAAAAAATTTTTTTAGCTCAGCCTAAATATTTACGTAAAGTGCACTACACAAAAAGAAGCCACATTGTGAATTTCGTGTAAATAACTAAGTCAATAAAAATGTTTCATACTCTGAAATTATAAGTGTTACTCCTGTAATTTATAACAACTTAAATTGATATTTTTCTAAATATATTTCTGTTTCTCAAATAAACTGTTTCAAGAAAAATATAGTCACTGTATTTAAAAATTATAATGCAATATTTACCTTTTAAAAATTGTTAATACAAATACGTGTAAATTTTTGTAAGATATTGAATATGCGGTATTCATATATTTAAAACACTTTTCTAACACGATCAGTTGAAGAAATGCTGTGTATTATATTAAGTGATGAAATGAATTTATTTAACAGAAACAATAGAAATTTTAAGAAATTACATCTCATTAATTAAATTAATCTCACCTCATATTTATATTTTACATAACTGTGCAATTGAAAAATGTTATAAAATGTCAAAATAAACTTCAGAAAAAAATATATACTAAACAAATTATTAGTTTATTGAATCTAATGTTACTTACTAAATCTCTTCTGATATTCAAAAAGGTAATTTAAGAACAATAGCTAAATTTTATGCTTGAGAAACTCAAAAATCATCTTTTTTGGGATTGTTGCTTCATTGTTATCAAAAGAAGTATAAGTAGTGAAATGGAATAGATAACAAAAAGTGATTTTCTTGCAAATACATTTCTGAGATATTATCTGAAAACTATAGAATAGATTATATTTTGTTTTACTTTAGTAATTACAGTGTTTACGATGAGATGGCTTAAAAAGCAATCTAAAAAGTTTTAAATAACGATTTTCTTAACTATTATTTAAATGAGTTTTGTTTTCGCATTTAGGAAGTAGTAATTTGTTAAAAAAGGAGTGTTATCGAAACTTTGATCAGCAAATGGCAAGCATTAACAGCAATGTTTAGAAAAATCTTTTTTAAAAATTGGTATGCATTTTTACATAATTGCTTTAAATGACAAATTGAAATTTTTATACTTCAGTTATTTTTAATTTAATGAACTATAGGAATATATCTTCAAAAATAACATTATTTAATAAAACCCTTAAAATTGTTTTCAATTAAATAAAAAATACTGTATTTTTGAGTTTGCTAAATCTTTGGTATTTCTAATATAATTTGATTTTCCGCGGCATTTCAGAGTTAAATGTTTGGAAATATTTTATGTAAGTAGTTTTTTTATTTATTAAAGAAAGGCGATAAAGTAAGTCACGTCTTTCATTCACGTTTAATTTATGCGAAATCTATTTCAGTGTAGTAAAATAAGTATAAATAATTATATGAAATAGTAAAAAAAACGCATCAATTGCATATTGATTGCCGTAGCAACCATTTCTGATTTTCTTTTCTTTTTTTTATTTACTCTTTCATGTGAAATTTCTATTCTTATAATGAATTTACTTTACCAAATTTATATTTACAGCATAAACTTGAGATATAATAATTAACAATGATCATTTTTATTTACAAATAATATTTGTAATATCTAATCTGAAATTTAATATCCAAATTATGTTAATTGTTATTCTTCTTTATGGGACTGAATAAAACATGAAACTAATGATATTATCATCATGTTGCTGCATGTATGCTTGACAGTTATTTAATAAGTCTTTGGATACAGTATCGTTCACGTTTCTTATTTTACACACAAACAATGCAATATGTAATTATATTTATATTTCCTTCTTAATAAGAAAAAATATTTTATAAAGCTGAAAAATATACTAAAACCTGTTAAATTTGTTAATTTTTGAAGTTACAGTTCCTTAAACTCTTAAACATAATAAGAATAGCCCCCCTCTCTTTCTCTATTTGGAAGCTTATCCTCAATTCCCCATTAAAAGTTCGAAAACAGCCTTATAATCCTTTAGGAAGGCTAGTATTCTCCATTTTACGAAATGTACATTTATTCCCTTACGTTATTCAGTAGTAGATGAGAGTCGGTTATTATAGATATCATTTACTTTTCGAAAAATAACCTTACTGGTGTTTGATGAAAATCTCCAAATTCATCAGTGATATATACTATAAATGATTGTAAGAAGTTATTCCTTGTCAAAATAATATTTGTTTCATTGTTATAAAAAATTACTTTTTATACAAATGATAAATGGAAGGTATTATGGAATAGTCGGGTAATATAGAATAGGTATTTTTAAACCATGGAAAGCTAATGAAGATATCATAAAAGATAGTTACTTTTTTAATTATAAAAGCCATATCTTTAATAATACGTTAAAGTCATTTCTGTTTCGAGTTTATTTACAAAAAGTCACAAATATAATCTTTCTCTGCTCCAGTACAAACAAGTTCAGCCCTCAGAAAACAGCTCAAATATTGAATCAAAATTTTTTCTAGTTGATCTTCGGAGAATTTTCCCCTATGGAAGGTACACATTTATAGTCTTTGTTTCTGATTTTTTTAGTTGATGGTATGGAGGCTACAACTAATAAAACAGAACGGAATGACATTGTTTGCTGCTAACACTAGAGTCATCTCCAGTAGGGTTAAGTCTAGAACAGTGTTACTCAACCTGTGGCCATTGCTGTGAAAATGATCTATTGATATGAAAAATTTACTGTTTTAAGAACATTGTATTAAAAATTTGATGGGAAATTCTTTGAAAAAAAATAAATATATCAATTTTTATTTTTGCAGTCGGTTTTTTACGAGTACGAATAGATATTCTTTTGCTATTTGAAACGGTTACGGTTAGTGATAACAGACAACAGTGGAGTAGTGACAGTTTTATGGGTGGAACTAATTTTTAACTACCTTCGTATCTTACAAGCAAATGATATTTAAAAAATTAAATCTATTCAAAATGAGTAGGAGGTTGACTATTTTGTAGTGAAAAACAAATATGGATCAGTAATTGTTTGATTTTTCACAAAAGTGTGCTGTATTTGAAAAATGCCAACATACAGGAATCTTCAATGACACTATTCCTCGAAGATTTCTTTCAAAAGATGATAAATAGGCTTTCTTGAATAATCTTTACATCAAGAATAAAGCGTTTTATCAAAGGTAATATCACAGAGGTAAAAAATATATCCTATGAAGTTTTTATAATATTAGTAATCATGTGAAACCGTTTACTGAAGCAGAAATTCTGGAGAAGTGTTTCTTAAATGCTTCTAATGTAGTGTTAGTGACAAAAATGAAAATATAAAAAAAATATAATTAAAAAAAGCAAAACACTGGAGTTGTAATATTTTGATCAATTTTTCACATTTTAACTGTCCAATGTTATATTGGTCTTAAGGTAACCGACTAGGTTGAAAAAGTGCTTTTTAGGTGTTTGATATTTGGTGTTGTTTGAGTCATTAGGAAAAAAGAAATTAATTATTGAGGAAAAAGGACTAATACATAAAACTAAAGAGTTTTTTAAGTTCTTTTTATAGCATTTACATTATCTAACTAATAATAATAATTTTTAATTCATTTTTTGAAGAATGAACTTTTCATGATAATTTGTGCACGGAAAACGGGATATCTTCTAAATAGTCCAATCAAATGCAATGAAATTTATAACATATATGCTATGAGCCCTTCAGAGTGTAACAAACCGCAGGTCTTAAGAGAGCTACATTTAATCACATTTTACGGCCATTTTTATCTTAGAACATGCAGTAATTTTGACGAAAAATCATGACCATCAAATTTAAATGCTAATAAAATATTTATTTCTTTAACTATTTTTTATCCTGCGGTTATCAGAGGGATCAAGAAGTACATCAATGAATTTAAAAGTGCATAATGTGCAATTAATTTTCATTTTTTATGTGTTTCTTAACTTAAAAAAATTTGCTAAATTTTCCTAAAAATATTTTTTTTTCTAAAAAAAGGGCGATACGTGTTAGTTATTTAATAGTTATGACTTTTTAAGCCTACTTATGTTCTTTAAAACAATAAAATTATGCAGAAAATCAATTTTTGAAAAATTTATCTCCGAACCTAGTCGATACCTTAAAGCATTTCTCCCTTCCCCTCCCCCCCATTTATCCTCATGTTGCTACCCGCGTGAAACAGCTGACATATGTATATGGCCCAGCAGAAATAAAGGTTGAGTATCCCTGGTCTAGAAAGTCGGCTTAAGTTTCAACTTTTAACAAAGAGTATACTGATGTTATTATCTATCTAGAATTAACTACCACTCTCTAATAACAAATAACAAACTATATTTACAACTACTCACACCTTATTCATTACTAAACTCTCAAACGTCATACACAACAACCATACAAACTCTACTCCAACCCTCTCACAAACAAACGCTACTCTTCCTGTCATATCTTACTCATAACTGTCTCGCTCTCTGGTAAACACTTATATAACGCTGCTGTTGAAACAGTGATATCTATATCATTTACAAACGATCTTCAAATGTTTTTGTGTTGTTTGGAAGTCTCAGGTTCTTTATTTTTGTCATTTTCTTTTAGTTTATTGGTTAACTTTTTTTTATTAGAGCAATACGTAATTATTGAAGCTTCTTTCCTGCTTCTATGTATGACTTTTGCTTTTTAGAGGTGGTAGTGATACCCTTATGGGAAGGAACAATTTTTTTTTATATACGTATCAGGGATACCCTTATCATGGCCTTTGGAAGAACAGAGCTGAGGTAAATTTGAACTTTTTGACGAATATGAAATTGGTCATTTGGGGGTCTCATTGCCTCAGACCTAAGATGAGGTAATAAATTTTTCACTCTAAAAGCATTCCTGGTGACATGATGAATAGTAGTCGCTTTGAAACCGTTATTTATCTCTCCTTGTTAAGACTACAATAATTTTAAAATAACAAACTATGTTTGTTTATTTTCAATGTATTTAACATTTGAAAAATATACTTGTTTTAAATGAGGCTGTATTACTAGTTATAAAATAAATAACTATTGCTTAACCGTCAATATTATTCACTAAACTTGGATTTAACTTTATTGTTATTCAATATATTTTGTAGAGCTATATGGAATACTATACACTTACTTCGGGTATTATGGAATATTTAGTATTCCGCATAACCCGACACGCCATCTTGGGAAATGAACCTTTAAATTGAAGGATAAAACATCGTCAGCTGAAAACCGACTACAGTATTACAAACTACAATTCTTTCAGTGTACATTATGTCTTACTTTAATATTCAAGTCACATGCGTACTAGTAGGCTGAAATGTTTGAAAATTTACTCAGAAAAACTTTTAAAAATCGCAAAGCACACTTTGTAGCGATTGCTATGACAACAACATGTGGTCAACTCTCACTGCAATGCATCATGAACGTCTTTCTTCTGAAGTTTAAGATTTTCCCTCTCATTAGAAGCTACACACACAGCCAAAACCTATATATATATTACCTATATATTCTATATTACCCGACTATTCCATAATACCCGACTCTCATCTATACTTAAAGTTATATAGATATAACAAGCTGAGATTTAATATCATTATATATAGTTTCATTAGTTTATTATAATCTGGAGATTATTTGATTTTTATAATAATATAATTACAGCTCACTATTCTTCTTTTTTTTCCTTTTTTTCTTTTTTTTGCATTCCTCTTTCGTGAAAAATAATTCATTTTTTTTTTTAAATTAAATTTTTTCTTGCCAACTTTTAATTAGCATTGAATTCAGCGCTGAAGAATCTACATCGAACTTCAGAAACATGATTTGAATGATACAAAAAAATATAATATAGGATGAGGAATTCCAAACTGGTTTAGGTGGAATCTTTGATATTCCATGGAATTATAAAAATGATCTATAGTATTCAAAGGGTCTAATCGTGGTCGACGGATTTTGTCTTAACTATTATTTAATTTTTAAGGGTTAGGATTATAAAATATTAATATAATATTTAAGCATGTATAGATATCATATATATTTGCAGAAGGAAGTATGATCGACCCATCTAAAGCGTGATGCCACGGCGCCATAGGTTAAAAAATAGAAACATAAATCTTAGAAGTACTTTTTTCACAAATTTTCTACCAACTTTTCTAGTTAAATTTCGTCATCGTGTGCAATTATTTCTTTTCATTATTGCTACATTATGTAAATTATATTACAGGGGAAAATGCAAGAGGATATAGGAATAAAATTAATAAAATTTTAAAAGAGGTTAATGTTGGAAAAACTTTAGAAACCCCTGGTACACAGATCATGATCCACAGTCTAGAAATTTTATATCTTAGTTTCGTTGAATACACACTTAATTTAAATAATATTTAAATCATTTTCATATATCTTGAAGAAAATTTGAAAATTAATTTACTAGGTGAATATTTTACTTGTTTGCATCATTTTAGAATAACGCAACCTATTTCCAAGGACCTTTCGGTAGCTCAAACATTGATAAATGGGAAAAATAACTATTCATAACGGGAAATGATATCTTTGTTTTTATATCATGAGTTATAATTACGCATTAAGATATGAAACAGTTCTAAATCAAAATATAGAATGTGGAGCAAGAAAATAATATAATAAATTTGCATTACAATCAAATGATGAAATATTGTAAGTGTTTTGAAATTAATTACTTTATATCAGAAATATAAAAAATACTTTATATCACTTATTAATATAAATCGTGTGTTAAATATATTTAAAGAAGTAAGGAAGTTATTTTGTACGTTTATGTGTCCAACGCATTTATTTAAAATCAACAAAAAAGTTAAAAGTATATTTATTTTTAAATGTATTTTTCATTTTAAAATTTTAATTTAATTAATATTTTGAATGTTTATTATGCGATGAAGACATACTCAGTAAGTAGAGAAAAAAATGAATTTTCTCAAAAAATTGGTTTTTTTAGTCATATCCTTTTTAACTAATACATATAGAAAACGAATAAGAAACTCAGAAACGATTTTGAAGAAATTTTAAATTCTATTTTATATATATTTAAAGTGAGGCAAGAAATATCATGAAATATTAAGTCCGTTTTTCACAGAAATTGAAACGCCTAAACAAGTATGACATTATGTTTTAAAATTCAATATGGCAATATTATATTTGAAGAATAAATGAATATTTCATACGAGCAAGATAAGGAAAGATTTTACATTTTAGATTTTTTATACAGGTTTATATTGATGAAAAAGGTTAGAATCTCAAACCACAGGAAGTTATTTTATATGAAACGATATACACTGAAAATGCATCTAGTTCAATGTACAAAGTAGATAAAAAAGGTCCATATGATTTTCTAACATATAATACCTTTTCCCAGGGTTCAATATTTATCAATATAAAGTTTGAGAGAAAAGCCTAGAAGTGTATGCTTACAGTAAATCAAATTGTTCACTGCATTTTCAATTTTCTTCATACTTATTTCATCAATCATAATTTTTTTTATTACATTTAGAGCTATTGAAAATTTTAGAACTCTAAATTCGATGCACATGTAGAAGATTAAATGCAAGAATAATGTATATATAAGATCGCATTATTATTTTGGTGATGGATTCTTAATTTGGATATATATTTTCCTGGAATAAGAACATTTGAATTCTTAACTATATACCTCTACAGATACGGAGCTTTTTATATCTTGGAGTTCACACATTTCAGTTTTTTAGATTAGATCAGTGTTTCTCAAACTGTGTCGGCTCCCCCCTCCTGGGGGGTGCGGAAACCCTGCGAGGGGTGCGAGCATAATGAAAATAAAAGGTTTGAAAAATGATTTTTTGGAATGAAGTAAAACAAAATGCTTTCTGACATAATAAAAAATGTACATTTACACTGATATAATTAATATATACCATCTGGTGATCATAAAAAATAAAAGATTCCAGTTTAAAAGCTCATTAGCTATCTTTGATCCTATAACCAAATAAAAAAAGACATTTTGTTTGCTTTGCTGTAATCCCACGATGTGAGATTTTTTTTTATTACGTTTCTTTTAACCACTAAAATACTACTTTTGATTATCATATATTTGACCTTCAAACTTACTGGAATGTTTCACTCTGTCTCTGTTTCCTTTAGGAAAGTTGTAAATAATATTTTTCTGTTGCTTTTTTTCCCCATGTGAATGAGTTTTAGGATATATGGATAAGTATATTGAGCATTTTGAAAGATTATTTGGCCAAGATGTATTTTTCAAAGTATTCTGAAACGTATAATGAATAATGAAAACGTTTTACAAAATTGTTTTTATAACATGCTACATTTTTCCCATGAACAATTTTGTGGTTTTGATTGCTGTGTTGTACGACTTATTATGGCTTATAAATGTAAATGATCAGAATATAAAAAATGGGCATCTGTGATCCCTATTGAAGAAAGTTCAAACTGATTAACCAATTTAAGAACCTGCTGAAATAATGCATATTAATCAAGATATCGAAGGTAAATATGAGAAAAGCGTTAGACATGAAACGTTTGAGTTGATTTGAAATTTTCAAATGCTGTCTAAAGATCTCTATGAAGAAAAGTATGAAGCCATAAGGAAGCACTTGTCCTTGTCAAAAAGACACAAGGAAGAAAAAGTTCAAAATGCTATTTGTAGATCATCAAACGACAGCAAAACTACAAAAACTTGAACAAAATATGGCAGTTTTGCTGGAAAATAATGCTCCTGTATTGTTAGCGAAAAGTGTCTGTGATTTATTTCCTTTATTAAGGACACGCAAATTTGGAACATTTTCTTTAGTTTTATTGGATTTTTTCTGAAATTATCAAATAAAGTCCTTGAAAGTAGGTAAGTATATTTTCTCTTAATTAAATTATTCACTGAAATTATGATTTTTTATCGTGTTTAATAAAAATAATTATAAAATAAATTATAGATTTAAAACAAACTAAAAAACACGCTTTTATTGTGAATCGAACAAAGAAGTAAAATAAAAATATATATTACTTAAAAGTAACATATACAAAATTTAAGGCTTATCTTGTTAATTTGTATGGTTTATAATTATGATCGTATTTTAGCTTTAGCCCCCCAAAAAGTGCATTATTATTGCATCCAATACATTATTATTTTTAAAGGGGCGCGATGAAAATTATGATTGAAAATTGGTCCGCCAGTAGTGAAAGTTTGAGAACCACTGGATTAGATAATATTGTTACGAATTTTCTGTAAAGAAAACGTAGTGTAAATAAATTATATCAGGATGTGTAATAGTTAATATTACTTTCTGTTGTATTTATTTTATGCATTTCAATGGAACTTTGGTTAAATATTGACAATACTGACAAGTTTGCATCACTTTTGGTGACCGAATATTTTGAGTTGGCGAGCATTTTTAGCGACTTCTGTATGATATGGATGCTTCTGGCAATTACTGGAGAAATATATTAATAATCCAATCTATGACATAAGTGGATCTTTCGAGAAAGAACCGTACATCTTATAAATAGAAGTCTCTCCCTGAAACCGAGTCAGTATTATTGTAGATGTTGAAAACTTTATTTGTTACGATCAAACAACGAACTTGCAAATAATCTTTATCATTACGTATTTGTATTTTTTGACGCACGTAGTTGTGTTTCAGTTCTGTAGAGGGTGTGAAGATCTTCTGGGGTTTATTTTGTGTGGCTATATCCTGTACTTAACGAATTGTTTAACTATAAAGAGTTCCATCACTTTTAAGGAACGGTTTTGGTCTTTGAGACTGATAGTAAAAAATTCATAAACCCCTATCTACGCAAAAATATAAAGATTAAAAATATATAATATATTATAGAAGCAATACACACAAGCTTAAAAATTTGTAATATAGATGTTTACAATTTATAAACTAGATACTGCTACTGTAGTATCAACTGTATTTAAAACTTTTGTAAAATAATTATAAACTTCGTTTCTTTTGTTAAATTGTTCGTTTGCAAGATGGAAATATCTACTTATTTTATGTTCATAAAAGCACCTTCATTTCACTATAATTCATTCTGTACTCCATGCTATATTAGTAGACAGCCATCTAAAGCTAATTGAAACTAAGAACATTATTATACAAAATAAAAAAGATTTTAAAAATATTGTAGGTACATCTGAACACATTTCAAGAAATCCTTGCTCATTCCATTTCATACAAATTCCCAAAACTTTCTTTGGTCTTTTTTCTTAGGTAACTTTAAGCAGGAAAAGTATAATAAACGCTAATTTATTACTGATATTTTATCTTACAATATTACTGTTTTAATACGTTTTTTTAATAAATTAATTTAAAGTATTTCTGCAAATATTAAGAAATAAACACATTTTCATGATATTTTCAAAAACTCTTTAATAAATTTTAATGAATTTTTAACTTTTTATGCAAAGAAAAGATGCTTTTCTTAATTAACCAATCAAATTTAATATCTTTTTTTCCTTTTATGCAAATTCAGGAAACTTATAAGAGAAATAAATTCTTCGAGATTGGTTTTAGTTTTGTCCGTGTTTCTGAAGACTTAAGATTATTTTTGAAACTACTGCAAACAGTAGTACAAAGATAACGTCTGATGGAAATATTACGATAGAGAGGCTGCCAATTCCAACTGGAGCTGGCTCACTGTGTTTTGAGATGTGGTTTTCATATTATGGTACTACTTCTTAGAGAACGAAACAATATCCAGAAGACCAATTACTGTGCTTCAGAGCAAACCTTAACGGTCGCGCACAAGTTGTAATTAAAACAAATACTACTTAGCTCTCAAATAAGCTGTCTGCTTTTTCTGGTACCTCAGTTATCAGGTATTCAAATCACTGAACGCTTATTGAAGTGGGGTTTTAAGCTAGAAGACCAGTGGTCTGCAAACCGTTCACTTCATGTCCCATTAAAGCTACCTAACATGGTGCAGACATCATTCTTGAACACTGGAGTAATGTATCAGAGGACCCTGAAGAAAGGCTCATGATTTAGTCTTACCAATGACACGTTATTCTTTGACCATTTTGTTTTTATGAGCTTACTAAAACATGATTTAGGGAGTTGTATTAATTGTTATCAACTTTTTAATAATTGGTTCAGTAAGTTTTGAAAAATCCATGAAATGTGTTTGTTTCAGAACTTTTTGTAAACCAATGTGTATGGGGCTTTAAAAATATTTTTGCAAAGCAGAAACACTGACAATCGAGTTAAATTTTATGTCATATTTAGGAGGAACATTTCTCTTTTTTAAATTTTACCAGTTTTCAAGTTTTATGAATTATTAATAATTCTAGATTTTTTAGAATTCTGAAAATCATTATAAAATTTTAAATGTATTATAAGACTTTAGCATTGCTATAATACCCTAAATGCATGTAATTTTTGTATATAAACACAACATATTTCAGTAAACAATATAATTAGCACAATCAACAGAACAATAAATAAATACTTTAAATAAAGGGGAGCAAAGGCGCACGTATAAGGAAGGGAATAAAGTAAAGTAAACAACTTTTATAAAATTAAATGGTAAAAACGAAATATTTTAATATTCCTTTGATTCAAAATTAATTTAAATCGAATCTTAAAATATTTCTATCTCCATTATGCTATTGATTCATTTCCAGATATTCAGTAACGAAACTCATTGCTTTTTTTTTCCTTAATATTTATGCACAGTGAAGATTTATTTAAGTAAAGGAACATAAAGTAAACATATTTTCATCCGAAAAATATGCAAATACCTCTGCAACACTTAGCAATAGTTTTCTTAGAAATTTATAGCGATGAAAATGTAATTTTCCTTTTGGACGAGAATGTAATACATATCTATTTTCTGCAAAAGTCTCCCCAGACATACTTTATCCTAATATATCTTATACGTATAACCTGAACTGAAGATACCACCATTCATTCACCTCTTTTGTAATAGGTTTGTTTCAGAAAACAAAATCAAAATCTTAAAATATAAGGTAAACATTAAATATGAATAGCATTTACATTGAAACAAGATTTTGTATATTCTGTTTTTCTCAAGTTTTTCATTTTGTTTCCACCTTATGTTGAATGTATTGTTTCTTATATTTTTCCTGCATAAAAGAACTTTGTAAACATGGGAATAGCATGATTTATGTTTTAAGGGATTAGTATATTTCCCAAATTGTATTGAATACAAACAACGGAGATAGTCTTTTTAAGATATTTAGATTTTTGTATTACAATTCTTGTTCAAATTGTGTGTGTTAGCTATATATATATATTTTTTAGTTATAAACTTTTGTGAGTTTGAATTAATAAAAGAAGACTTTTTAAACGTTGAGCTTGGGCATCAAATATATATTCCATATCTAATCTAAATGTTTAAAACTTTATTTGAATGACATAAGATAGCGTTTTCGTAAAATTGAGTTTTTTAACGCTAGAAGTGTAGAAAAATAGGAAAAATCAGTTAGTATGAAATGTTAAGTCATTATAATTTACAACTATTCATATTACAAAAGTCAATCCATTTTCTCTTGATGTATGTGGTTTGACAATTGTTCTATATGATCTATTGTTTGTCATTTCTGTTTTAGTTGTGATCATTTAAATCTGTAGATTCAATATTTTTTTTAATCATGAATAAATCGAATTGTCCATGCCAAGACATCATCTTTATATTTTAATATAATTAATTTTTTTAATTTTTAATTCAATCAGATCACCCAAGACGAATTAAATAAACGATTCATATTATAAAAATTAATTCAAGACATCAAGAGTCACCAATACAATCTTACTTTTAAGGAAACAAATCAAAATGTCTATAAAATAATGTACAAAGAAGACTTTTTATTTTCTACAATTATTTAATTCTCAATCTGACGACATTTCGGAACTCTTCTATAATTCTATCTGTGAAAGTATTCTTCCATAGTTCTATCTTGGAAAGTATTCTTCCATAATTCTTTCTTGGAAAGTATTCTTCCATAATTCTATCTTGGAAAGTATTCTTGCATAATTTTGTCTGTTCTCTCTAAATTCCACCATAATAAACTCGTCGTGTAGGTTGATGACCATGTTAGAATATTAAGAGTCTAAACAAGTTTAAAAATTTCGCGCATTTTCTTAAGCTTTGGTTTTTGTACACTTCCTCTTTTTTATAGGTAAACAATGTTCACAAATTCAAGAAATCTACCAATGCAAGAGTATTAATGTAGTTCCTTATTTCTCCCATTTTCATCACATTATCAAACAAGTTTAATCTGATTCAAAAAAATGATTTTGTAGAAATAATTAATTAATAACGAAACCACAGAATTTTTTCTATGCAACTCAAATATGCAAACTGATAAGAAATGTATGAAAAAGATTAAAAATATTTACGAAACTTAATTTTTGTATATTTATACTTATATATATATATTATTTTGCAAGTGCGACACACGACAAGTAACATCTATGTCATTATTTTATGTACTCCTCAATATTTTTCGGCAATACAAGTCAGACTTTTTAGTGAAGGATACACGTCCAAATGTTCAGCAGTCATAGACTGACCAGAGTCATAGAAAGTACATAATCATAGAGTACGCAGTCCAGTGAGTCGGCGATACCAATTCTGTAGAGATGGGATCTCAAACATTCATGTCCTGTCAAATGTCTAACACGAGCTACAGCAGCTTTTCTAGGAGCTTCTGGAACTCAGGACGGGCTCTCGTTCAAGATTGCCCAGTTCTTGCCCTTTGACATATCCGCAGATTCCATTTAAAAATTATACTTAAAGATCATATTAGTAAAAAGCTTTAAGAAATTAGAGGTGGTAATTTCCGGGGATCTTTGGATCACAGGGGCTCCTTTCTTACAAAGAAAGTCGGCATGATCATTCCCAACAATGTCCCGATGAGCGGGTACCCATTGAAAAGAAACTTTATGTGGAAAATCTTTTAAGAACAATCTGCATTCTAAAATTATCAGTGAATTACACAGGTAGATTTGAGATAAAGCTTGTAACGCTGATTTAGAGTTGGAAAAGATTACGACCCTGCTGAACTTAGAGCTTCTTAGTGATATATAGTTGCTCTACCGCTACTACAATAGCTTCGATCACTGAATAGGAGACAGTAGAAAAAATACCTAATTGTAGGCAAAATCTAAACAATTCACAAAAGATGCCAGGTCCAGCACCATAATATCTATCTAGAAGAGACCCACCAGTAAAAACATGTAGCCAGTCACTTTATGAGAATCTATTGTCAATAGTTTCCAAAGCTATAGCTTTCAGCTATTCGGGAGACATTTATCTTCTTAATACCTTCACCAGGAGTTCAATATTTGTATCAAAATTAATATACTCCAAAGGGCGCAAAGGTAGTGGCAAAATAGAAGTTTCTTGACAAAGCTACAAAGAACAAGTGACCTTCTTGGCTAACTGTTTGAATCCATCCTGAGTCTTCAAATTTCTATCTCTAATAACATAACTCTTTTTTTAACTACTCTAACTACTATGCCCACTTAAAATAATTTTAAATTCTGATTCAATATAGTATCATAACTTAGGTTTAAGCAATTGTATTTTCTTCGGTTGAATGAAAAATAAATAAAATTTACATATATATTTTTAATATAAACTAATAATATATTGAAAATAGGTAAACATGTTTAGGTGTATTATTACCATAATAAGAATAAAGTGCTTAAATCTTTCTACCTTAATTTATCTTCACTATATTTCATTATTCGATGTAATTATTTTTATTTCAAACACCTAAATATAGTCCATATATCAACTAATTTCTTACATATATGAATGAAGTTACTAAATAATACAACATTCATAGGGGCACTTGTGTAGATATTGTGTAATGTAACCTTTCTCTGAACGTTAATACTCAGTCCCTATCTGTTAAGTTTTTGAAGATTTTTTTCGAATTTCCATAGTCCACTGCGAAACATTTTGAATTTAAAGTTGCAGTGCATATACGTGACCTGAATGATTCATGCTCCACAGCTTCTATTCGATTAACTTAAGTGCATATCCTCATATCGTACGATGTCAAACTGACTGTTGAATGAAAGAGTTCAATTTTTCTTCTTTCCATGGATACATTTCTTTGCTCAAGCTTTTAAAGAATCAACACAAACCACAAACGTTTTCGAGCTGGATGTCTGACACGAATGGCAGCTTTTGTAATCCATTCCGAGAGACAGCTAATGTATTGGAAATGGAAGTATTTTTTATCACGCTGCACTCGAGAATAAGGTTTTTTTTCATATGGTTTTGAGGTCAAATCATTTTTTTATATATATATATATATATACTGCAAATTATCAAAAATAACACACCAACACTTTATAATGATGTACGGCGAATTTTTCTAACATTTTATTTGTTTGGGTTTGTTAATTTGTGCAATTGATTAATTTTGTGCTGGTAAAAAGGCCACCGTTTTTGTTAAAGAATGTTAAAAGGTGTTATCGGATTTATTACAATATTCAGCTTATATCATGTAAGATAGTCTTCCAAAATCAAATGTATATGATGTAGTCATTAAAAAAACTAATGAAGTTCCAAAATTTTGCAAATGAGCATTCAGAAAATGGGTAAAATAGGAGAAATCTTAAATCTAGTATAAAACTTATTTACAAATTATTTTCCGCCTATTCAAATTAACTCCAGACATTTTTTTTTGGATTTAAGATGGAGCCTAGCATAAATGCATTTATATCAGAAGTGAGGTATGAAATCACTATTATTAAGTTTTGTCCACCTCATATCTCAACATTCGGTACATGATCCGGAATGTGATTTAATTTTATGGCTAAAATATTTAGTTATCGACTGTAGCATACTATTATAATGTGACTTAATGTCTATTATTTTCCTTGTCATTTTTCCTATTCTTTCCAAGTGGAATATCGATTTTGGTTAAATACATGATTTTTAACAACACACGAGAATTATTCCGTAAGTGGTAAGCCGTTCTTGGTCAATTTTATCAAGAAGTTTCTTTTCATTTCAGTGCTTTGGAACTTAATAAGCTAATACCTAAAATTAATTCCTGGTATTTCTGATCAAAGGCCCAAAATGGAGAGATTTTAGCAAGAAATCACTCAAGGTGATATCAATAAACTTTTAACCAATGCTATAAATTGAATAACATATAATTTCAAGATCTAAAAAAGTTTTTTTTAACGAATTTTAATTTCTTCTATATTCATGTATTTGTGGAATAGAAGTATTCAAAGGCTATGTAAATATAGTCGAACCTCCATATAAAGAACCTCAAAATTGCGAATTATTCTATATAGCGAACTTTTTCCTGGAACCAAGAACATTTCACGATTTTCTTCGTAAAATAACCTCTCAATAACGAAGTACATTTTCTATATAATGAATTTTTTCTCTTGTGTTTCAATTTTTTTCTCCCTATTTTTGAAGTACTTCTGGACATTTCGAGTTATTCTCTCTTTAAGCACATTTTATGGTCGTCATAAATTTTAACTGGTTTTATTAGATACCTAACCCATCGAGAGCAACAGAAGTCTGGGCATTCCATCCAACAAGTGCAACCTCTAAACCCCATTGTCAAGTTCGCTGGTAACATCTTCGATATCCCCTTTCACCTTCAGTAGTCTCGTGTTCTTGAACTAGTCTCCGCTTTTTTGTAGTATTGATCAGTCAAGTGTTTGAGCATCAAAGAAAATAATTAATTCTTCGGGAAGTGGATAAAGACGTCAAGAAATGTTTCTTGTAGTTTTTCCTTTTTTTTAATAGGTAAAATATGTAAAATAAATATATATTAATTTACAAAAAGGTGTGAATAATTACTTTTTTTTAATTTATAGTGTTTATGAATTTAAAAAATTAGTTTTGTATGGTTTATTAAGAAAATTGAAAGATGAAACTCTATATAACGGATTTTCCATATAACGAACTTTTTTCGAGATTCAGCGACTTTGTTATATAGAGGTACGACTGTATTTCTGCTGTTTTCTATACGTATACAGTACATCTATCAATTTTTCTTCTCTCTCTTTTCGTCTCATGCACTTTGCCTAAGCATCAGTTAATCTATGTCTACCTATCTTGACGCAGTTTTGTGTTATAAGCATTATAATTGGAACAAATGATTAAATTATAAATAAATATAATTAATGATTTGTAAAAATAAACAAAATGTCATATTTCAGCCAAAATTATTACTGAGACATGCGTATGTATTTCAGAAAGAAATAAGAATGAAACATATTTATGAAGGATTATTTTTATACTCAAAATCACTTGTCGCATTTGCATTAAATAACTGAAAACTAAGCCTCGTGTTATTTCTAAAAGAAACATAACTTTTTATCCAGTTTCAATTCAGCATTTTATAGAGATTTATTATAATTCTACAAATTTTTTGTTCTTTTATTTATTTCATCGTTACATTGAAAGTGTTGTGGTGTAAAACTGGAATTTCAAAATATTAAAATAATTCCCACTTTTTAAAAAAATAGTAACAGAATGAATTAGAATTTTAAATAAAACAAGAATATTTTTTCCAATATTTGAATTCAAATACTTTTATCTCATAAAACCTCAAGCATACTACTCGTATATATATAATGGATTTTTTTTTGCTAAATTGAAAAACGCATTTTTCAGAAACACAAACTTTGCATTTAAAAAAAAAAAATACTCTTCACGACCATGTTTAAGTATTTCATTTATATTTTGTTTATTCATTTCTAAATCATTTTCTAACAGGCTTTATTTTTTTATTCTTCACGTCTAAGCCAATATATAAAATTGTCACAAAATATTCTAATCAGAAATACCTTATGTATAAAACATTTCCCTCTAATTTTTTCTTTCAAAAACAATTTAAAAAATAAACGTTTTATCAACAGCTGTGCTCATTAATTATCTCTCAGTAAGCCAACATTATCACTACGTGCAATTTCGATTCATTAAATTTATTTTGTTTCATTTTATTTATTTTGGCGTGATTCTTAAATTGGTTTCATTTACAATTATTAAAGCTGTAAAAAATCATATTTTTCAAATGAAATAAAGCAATCATTTCCTTCAATGAAGGTATTGTCCCTAATTTTTGAGGGTGTTATTAAATGAATAATTTTATATTTTATTTATTCAATTTGAATAACTTAATGTGAGTGCAAAATTTTATTTCTTTTAGTATACCATTTCAAAAAATACGCAAATACAAATTTCACACAAATGAATTACATATTTTACAGGATCTTAAAAAGTTATATTATTGAAACTATTATGCAGATTATAGTGAGGGATAAGCAAAATTAAATAAAAGTATGACAAATTTTTTCTCCATTGTTGATCATGAGGGAAGTGAAAATTCCCATGAAACTGTGCAATTTCAAATAAATTCACCAAAAGGAGACATTTTTTGTTCTATGTCCTTTTCTAAAAACACTTTAACGTAACTATTATCTGAACATGTTTCAATTTTGGTTATTTCAACAACACCATGAAGGCAGCACAAAGTTGTTTTTTTTTTCAAAATGGAGCCATGGCCTATTGATATCTGCATATATGTGATTACTCAGTGATAAACTTTCTACACTATTGGTCGAAGCATGCGGGAACAATGACGTATCCTTAATCACATGACCACCGAATTCTCTGGATCTTACGCCATGTAATTTTCCTTTTATGGTAGTTTCTTTTACGAAACTGTTCATGTATCACCGAAACCGAAAACACTGCAAGAACAGAACGCATTTGTGGTGCAGTATGGAAATAATTGACATAGTAATGCTACAAAACGTATGGAACGAAATCGATTGCATATGAGACCTTTGCCGCATAACAAAAGGTCTCCATATTAAACTTTTGTAACTAAAAATAAAACTTGGTTCATTCTTTTTTAACTTGTGTATCATTTTTAAAATATATAAATTTTTAAAAATTCCCGTCATTCATTTAAGCAAACACTGTGTTTCATCTTACGTTAACAAATGAGCTAAGTGATTGATTATGTAATATTATAAGTATACTAAATATCAATTAATTAGTTTTATTGTCTTTCGTGTGATCGATTGAATGAAAAATAATTATTTCGACAATAGTTAAATTCTAGGCTTCAATCAGTTAAGTATAGAAGTCGGAATCAGGTTAATTCTATCTACATTTTTCTTAATTGAAGAATTATCTGTATGGAATACCTTCAGAGAGCGACAGAGCATATCTTCTTGGAGATATGCAGTTTTAAAAAATTAAACATCATTAAAAAATTTAATTTTACTATAATTTATCAGTATTATTTAATTTGGTGTCTTAAAGATTCAATTTTATATATAAAAATAATTTTTTAATATCAAACCAAAAATAATATTTGTGAAATTATCACTTGTATTAATAGTACTGTAATAACAAGTAATGAAAATAAAAGAATAAAGCACTAATAATGATACGTATGTCTTTTTTTAAAAAAAATTAACACTATATGAATTATTGCTAATTAAAAAACTACAAACACCAATGTATTATAATGTTTGCAATTGAATTAAGGAAATTTAAATATGAAAAATAAATTGATCGTTTTGTCGAAATGAATCAACTATAAATAATATAACAAATAAAACAAAATTAAAATTTTTAAAAAATGTGCAAGAAAATAGCTATGTGAAACTTAAAATAAATCAAATTTTTTTCAGTAGAAAAGAACATTTTAAGTGCTTAAAATATGCTTTCATAAATGTATCACGTTTTGAAATAGATTTAAGTTAATAGCTGACTCTAGTAGAAGATATTAGTAATTGATTTTAGTACCAAATTTTTTTACATCTATCATCCAAAGACCTCATAGAAGGTTTGAATTATCCTGAAAGTTGTTCACAATTATTTATTTAACATTATGCATTAATAAAATTTGCTTCATGTAAATTGATATCATAATTCGAAAAAAGATGTAAACTAATCAGACAGTTTATGTAACAGAAGAAGATGCAAAATATTTTAAAATCTACAGGAAGAAAATATCAAACTTAGTGACATTCCTCATACCTTTTGAAAATTCTAAGTAATTCCATGTTCAAAAATGACAGTTTCAGAATACGTTTAATATTACCTCATTTTAAGCAATTCCTCTGTATTAATACTGCTATAAGGATTCAGATAATTCCTCAAACAATAAAATATAAAAATATGAGTGTGTGTACAAAAAGAATTTTCTGCAATGTATATAGAAAAGTAAACTATAAGCTTAGGTACATTTCCATAGAAATGAAAAAAAGTTCCAAAATAACCCCAAGTCTTCTATATGTTATAGATGAAATCAGCATACATATATCAAGTTCCAATTAACTTTCATACCCAGACCCAATATTTAAATTGATATTTCATTCTTTAAAGTGACTGAAATACACTTGACTTTAGGGAAACTAATATTAAAATATTTTCAGGGATAAATTATTTTGCTTGCAGATAACAAACAGCTTCAGCCTCAGAAATTCAGCTTTTATGATGCACATTCAAGTAGAGTTTTTAAATTACGAAATGCTTTTGAATCATCCTCTTTCATTTCCTTTTGTAAATATATATTCAATCTTCACTTTTATATATAATATGTGTTCTAGGGAAGTCAAATATTTAATACATTGCTCTGAGAATCCATGCGGCAAAAGCTCTCAAAATTTGCAATACAAATCACACTAATGTGAATTTAAAATCGGGATTTCCTGTTAAAAGATTTTTAAGGCTGTATTCACATATAGTATGTGTATTAAAAATCAAAGCACACACATCCTCTAGTAGAAAAAAAGAAAGTCATAACACCATCCAAATACTTTTGACGTCAATTTGAGCATCAATTTTATATATGGAATTCATGAAAGTTTGAAATATTTTAGAAATATGCTATTTTTGATTTCAATAGGTAAAATTAAATGTCAGAGTTTAGCATTATATAATATAAGAAAAGAGATATGGAACTTGTTTTATACTGTGAAAGGGATGGATTCAACCACAAATGAGACATGCCTATTTCTGTCTATCTCTCTATGAGTAAATAAAATTATAATATGCACTACTCTTTGTAAGAATTGAAACATGACGAAGGAGTCTTGTAAACTAAAATTAAACACAATAATTTAAGATATGCGAATGGTTAGAATTTAAAAAAATAACTTTTTTTAAGAGGACTAAGAAGCTCTCTCTAATTTACTGTTGTAAAAGTGCCTTAAAATTATCACTTAACATTTATTTACAAATGATTGCTGAAAAGGCAACTTACTTCAACATCATCATAGAGGAACTTAAGTTTTTACAGTATCAGCCTCTATGAGTGTAAAAGCCCGTATCGTGAATTTGCCGATTGCATGGATCTTAATACTACATCAGTGATGCACATATCTAAGAATTAAGGAACACGGACAAATCAAACAGCGGTAGTAGGCGAAGCAATATATTGCCATCATGGGACGACATAGTTCTACTTCTCATGACAATAATAGACCTACTGCATCTTCTGTTTTGTCACATCTGCAAGTGAGTAATTGAGCCTTGACGTCTGCTGCGCCATGAGTTAGATACAAAAATTTTTTTCAGCGCAGGATTCACTTACTGATAAACCACCGATATCTTCAGCTACAATGGGTTCACTAACAAAGCAAAAGCCATCCCAACTAGCAAAAAAAAAACCCTTCTTTTCAGATGAATTGTTCTATAATCTGGATTAGGATTATGAACTCGTACATTGTAGACATTAGAGGTGAATGATATCATTCAGAGTATATGTCATTTAATTCCATTAACTGACGTTATGGGTTGCAAGGCTACTAGATACTGTACGCTGATATCATTGAATATCACACACCACACATACTTAAATTTTTGAGAATCATGATTTCATTTTGCGGATCTCCTAATTTTGAACCTTAGTCAAGAAACTGACACCCTACTCTTAAAACGTAACTCTCTTTTAAACTCTCCACGTAACACCATAGTGATGATTAACACCCTAGGCAGTTTAAACGTACATCAGCCCCTCTACAGAGTGCGCCTTCAAAAGCAATTGATGGGAGGCCGCCGGTCCCCGAGATACAATTGCAGTTTTTATATTTGCCCTGGTTACAGGAAACGGATTTCTAAGGAATTTGGGGTTGCCTCAGGTCAACGGACTCTATGGCGGCAAAGCTGTATCCTTGGCCAATCGGAATGGTAAAATTTACCGCCAGAATTTCGAAGCGGATGTTTTTCCGAGTGGTGCGGTCGACCTTAAAAAGGGTTGGCGCGTGAATTCTCGGGGCTTTTTACCTTCTTACGTCTGCCAGAAAAAACCTCCAGTCGGAAAGCGAACTCGGCCCGAGGTCACCCCTCCGTCGCTCCTCTCCTCTCATTTCAGATAAGTAATACCCTTGTAAAATTTAAACGTTCTCTTTACCAATATGTTAATCAATAAATATAATTGTTACCACTATACGATCGGACTGTTAATTTAGCGTAATGTTAATTTGTCAATAGAGAGAGAACTTAACTAATTTTAACTTAAGCCATGATGCGATGTTAACTTAAGAACCTGGAAAGTTAAGAAATTAGTATTTTTGGTTAAGAAAAAGAAAGTAATTGAATAAGTTAGTTCATGCTAATTTGATTGTGTATAACTGTGTACTTTCTTGTTAAATTTTGAGTTTGCATAAAAGATTAATTTTTTTTGGTAGCGGTATTTTGTCAGAAGCAGTTTTAGTGATAAGTTGTGTTAGTGTATTAATTTTAAGTGGCTGTGTATTACTGAATAATGATATCTTTGGAATTTATGCTTGTTAAGATATGGTTAGAGGTGGTTGTTTGAATATTTTTCCCTAAGAAATTATGTTGAAACTTAACTTTGTTTTGCTCAAGTTGTTTTGTTCTGTCATATGATTGCTAATTTTAATTTAAAACTTTTATAGTCTTTCGGTTAGGAGTTTCAATGCTGATTTAATTTTGTGTGTGTGTGTGTGTGTGTGTGTGTTTTTGCTATAGAGTTGGAATTTTTTTTGTTTGCTTAGGGCTTTAGTTAAATTGTGGTTTGGTTAAATGAAAATGCAGTCATTAAGTTTGTCTCGCTTGTGTGCTAAACTGTACTAGGAATTGAATGTTTTGTTTGATGTCGATATAGTATTTCTGTTGGTTTAGGTTAACTTGTTTTATTCATGGTAGCGCTTAGGTACATTATTTAATTGAGCATTTATATTAATAGAATTTTTATGGTTTTGGATTTAATTGTAGTTTTGCATTGTTATTTGGAAATAAGTTTTGGGTCAGATAATGGTATTGTTAAATTTTATGTTTTGTGTACGCGTAGTTGTGTTAGCTTTGAGTTTGGTATTGACAAAAGAGGAGAATTTTGATTTAGTATTGTTTGTTTTAGATATTGAGTTTGATATTTTTTTTTTGGTTTGAAAATGTTGAAGATGATTAGGTGTGGAATTTTTTTTTTGTTTTATTAATTGTTAAAGGAGTTAGAGAAATTTGAGTTAGGGATTTCGTGGAATATTTGAAGAAGTTATTCGAAGGAGATAGATAAATTTTAATTTGATGAATTTGTAAAATAACATGGGAAAGTTTTTTTTTTTATGGAGATAGATAAGTTTGCGTTCAAAAGTATGTGGTAAATTCGAGAGTTGTTTGATATGGAAATGGAAAATTGAGTTGAAAAAATTATACGGTATATTTGAGAAAGTTGTTTTGATGTAGAGAAGGTAATTTGAGTTAAGGATTTTGTACGATTTCGAGTAAATAAGTTGATGAACATAGATAAATTGAATTAATGATTGTGCGGGATATTTAAGAATGTTTTGAGATTAATCTAGGAAAGTTCGGGTTGAGGATTATGTGAGATTTTGTGTAAATAAGCTGATGAGCATAGATGGGTTTTAGTTAATGGTATTGTGGAGAAATCGATTAATTATTTGGAAGTTGTAGATAAGTAGTTAGTGTTTTTGAGGTACAGGATATGAATGACCTGAGGTAAAGGCAATGTTGGATGATTGAGGAATCATTTTAGGGTTACTGAAAATTTTAGGTTAATGTTATAGAATGATATTTGAGTAATTAATTCGATGATTATCGATGAATTGAGTTAGAAAATTGAGGATCTTTGTTGTTGTTTTTTTTGTATATTTGTTGCGCGTATAGTGAAACATTTTGAGTTTTTTTTTAATTATCTAGAATTGATACATTGTATGACATAGAAAGTTAAAAAGTTATGTTGATTTGTGAAGTGAATTTTTTGGGGGGGAATTATGTTTATGTGTAGCTTTTGTAATAATTTTTTTTGCTTTTTTGTTTTGATTTAATATTACTTTACTCTGTTTGTGTCGCCTCATATGTCATGGGTTGCATTATCAATTTTATGTTTATAATTTTTTTTCTGAAATTTTCAACTGCATTTGCGAATTCTGGAATTCATTTCCCAATATGGAAATTCGCATGTATTTGAATGTAGAAGAAATTGTTTTTTTTCTCTCAATTTTTTTTAAAAGTATTAATCGATATAGTTATTTTTTTTTATAATCGGATTTGCATGGGTTTTTTTTCCTTCTGCCTTTGTAAACATTGGGGTTGCATCCTGATCAAATGCATACTCATAGTTTGCAATTCTAAATTCAATCGCATTTAATTTTTTTTTAACTTTCAATTGTAACCAATGCTTGTAGTGATTTTTTTAAATTCCTTAGGTTACTAAGCATTCTTAGAGGTTATAAATTTTTTTCACCGTTTACACTATTCGCTTCAATCTATAGCTTTTAATTTGCAAATCTGAATTTAATTACATTTATTTTTTTTAAAAAACTTTCAATTGTAACCAATGCTTGTAGTGAATTTTTTTAAAATTTCTTAGGCTATTAAGCATTCTCGGAGGTTATATGTATTTTTTTTTCTCACCTATGCACACCCATTGCTTCAATTTCTAATTTTTCACTTTAAAAAAAATTTCACGAAAGTTTGTTATGTTGAGGGTTAAATTAGTAATTTTTTTTGGTGGTCTGGGACATGCACATCACATTAGTCGTGTCAGGATTTCGATGTTAAACAATTATGAGGTGTCTGTTTCTGGGTGCCACGTTTGTATTGATTACATATGTTTTCAATTGTACTTATTTCTTATCACAAAGTATTTAGTTCAATGCCCATATGTGTAGTTATTGTGAGTAGCGCAGCTGTTAGATATGCAATTTTTAAATTTATTATGTGTTACTCGTCTTAATTTTTTATTATTTAGTGGCACACGATTCTTTGTGATTATTCAATTATTTCTATTTTTCATTTTATGTATGCTGTCCATGTGAATTGTTTGGTGACCCATATCTCATTCGATAATTATTTGTTCGGAACATGAATTTAATTGTAGTTGTTAGTAGTTGAATTTTTTTTTTCATTTTCTCTCTCCTTTCGCAAGGTTTAAGGAATTAGGATTAACATACAATTTTCTTGTTGGTTGTTTTTTTGTGTGCGCAAATTTTTTTTGTTTTAAAAAAATTTTTAGACAATGCTTCTTGATTTTTTTTTATGTTGAGTGATTGGAGGACGAGATGGGGACCTCGGGTATCCGAAAGCCCTGTGGCAGAGTGGAAAAATTTGTTCTCCCTATTTTACATACTCTACTGATGCTGGCTCTCCTACGAGAGTGTTCGTGGTTTTTTTTTCTGTTTCAGGACATTGCGCCATCGTGACTTCCTGTACATTGGGTCTTGATTGCTCAACGAGATAGTATCCTACAAAATCTTGAGACTGTGACTCAATGTTTCACCTGGCATTTGCACCACTGGAGGAGCCCCCGCGGGATTCAGACCCACTGGTTCTTCATTTCACGAGAGATTTACTGCATAGAACAACTACGTCTCTATAATGCTGAGGACTGTGACGTTATGCTTCAGTGGACAGTCGTTCTTGCCCAGGAGTTTATGACGGACAACGGGACTGTTGTCATGATTGCAATTACATGTTACGTTATGCTTCACCCAGCGTCAGGAGTCTTCATTAAGATTGGATGTTTCAGTTATCATTCTTCAAGAAGTGGACATTCGTTCTTGACCAGGAGTTGGACGAGGGACGACGGTACTGTTTGAACTATGGTCGCTGTGGCATTTATATAATATTTGCATTTTCATGAATGATTTTTTTGTGTGTTTCTTGTTTCTAGTTTTGTTAATCTGAAAGAGGGGAGGAGTGATGGGAGGCCGCCGGTCCCCAAAATACAATTGCAGTTTTTATATTTGCCCTGTTTACAGAAAACGGATTTCTAAGGAATTTGGGGGTGCCTCTCAGGTCAACGGACTCTATGGCGGCAAAGCTGTATCCTTGCACAGCTTGTTGGCCAATCGGAATGGTAAAATTTAACGCCAGAATTTGGAAGCGGATGTTTTTCCGAGTGGTGTGGTCGACCTTAAAAAGAGTTGGCGCGTGAATTCTCGGGGCTTTTTACCTTCTTACGTCTGCCAGAAAAAACCTCCAGTCGGGAAGCGAACTCGGCCCGAGGTCACCCCTCCGTCGCTCCTCTCCTCTCATTTCAGATAAGTAATACCCTTGTAAAATTTAAACGTTCTTTTTACCAATATGTTAATCAATAAATATAATTGTTACCACTATACGATCGGACTGTTAATTTAGCGTAATGTTAATTTGTCAATAGAGAACTTAAATAATTTTAACTTAAGCCATGATGCGATGTTAACTTAAGAACCTGGAAAGTTAAGAAATTAGTATTTTTGGTTAAGAAAAAGAAAGTAATTAAATAAGTTATCATGAGCGTCGCATCACAACACACACCCCGAGTTCACGAACAGAAACACTTTTCTACTGAAGCCCCATTGATAACTTTGAACAGCTGGTGCTAGATGTACACTTCTTCGAACTCCTTTTCAGAATTACAGTTTATCACGATATACCTGTGCACATTCTGCTCTATATACTTTTATTCCATAGCCGGAATGTTCTTGAAAATGTAGTTAAATGAATATGTCTAGGATTTCATCGATCCGTGACTCATTCATACAACCAGTCAGACAAATAGTACGATTTAATTCTAGCCCAGATAGAGGTCATTTAAATTCCTTAGCATAACATTCAAAACTTTCATTATTTCAGGTTACGTCATTTATACTCTCTCGTTGCTGCAAGAAGCAACAGTATTTAGAGGCGTGTATAGCATATTCATTTTCAGAATTTTTTTAACTGCTCTGTAATTTGATATTTTGTATAAATCACTAACATTAACATTTAAAGAGAAAAATCTTTTCTTTCTGCTATTTTAAAGGGTTGCGATTTTCATGAAAAGTTAGAAAGTTACTTTAAAATATTTTTGTAGAAGTAAGTCAAATGTGTGTGTGAATCCTCTTTCTTAATATTAAGCAAAACAAACTTAAATGCAGAAAATAAAAAACAGCACTCCAGTTTTCATTTAAGTTTAGGTTTTTTACGGGGAAACTTTAAAAGCCCAAACAATTTTTTTTTTTATTTCTGTCATATAATTCTGTATCTGATCTAGCATAGAAGGTTCAGGTTTTGTTTTCGTAATGTAGCAAAAACATTAAATTCGATTTCTTGAAAGGAATTAACATGAAAGACAGAAATTATCTAAGCTTTCAAATATGGAAGATAATTGTTAATCAAAAATAAAAATAATAAATAAAATAGTGTTATACACATTGAGTAAAAATGCAAATAAATGTACCTTTATGAAATTTTTTTTCAAGATGAAATATCTCATGGAGATTGCACTTCAAATGTTTAAAAAAAATAAAGGCTTATATGCGAGATAAAATAATAATAATAATAAGCACAATTATCAAAATTTTATTGAAATTTCGTAAAGAATTATTTTTTATTTATATTGCAAACACTGATGCATGACAATATATAAACATAATTAACTTTGAACAAATTTCAACTATTGATTTAAATTAAAATTTATAATGCTTATTTCTGAATTAAAAAAACTCTGCATTGGTTTCAATTTAAGTCATGAGATTAAATTAATTACTTTTATGCATACTTATTTATTATTGATATAAATTTGAAAGGTGAATAATCTGTATATGAAGATAAATTCTATCATGGTTTTTATTTTCCATATATACTTTACTCGAATAAAAAGAGTTTCGAAGGAAAATTGAAGACAACATATTATTTCTAAGCTTGGACGAAATTATTATATTTTCTCCATAATTTTAAAAAAAAAATTTAATAAGTTAAAGAAAAAATATTGAAATCTAAATTGATTTATTTTTATTTACTTCAGAAAACTTTTTAATTTTTGAGCGTAGTATTTTGTTTTAAAAGAATTTTTGTTTCTTTAATATATTTATTATATATTATCTTTAAGAAAAATAAAGTTTTCATTAAAAATGCTTGAAAAATATCTAAGGTTCTCTTCAATTTTTTTTGTTACAATTACCTTTTATAGCCCTATTATATATCAATATTGAATTACAATTGTGTTTGAAAATATGCGAAGAAGTGCATATTTCGGATCAGCTTACATGTATTCTAAGTATCCTCTTAAATGCACACTTAAATCAATTACGTTTTTCCTTTTTTTATCTCCATCATTTGCTCTGCAAAATTTATGCTACAGTTTAAGTTTACATTCTTACATAAAAAACGAGTGATGCATACAAAATTCAAGAATATTTTTTCATACAAGCAAAATTGAAACTGATTATTCACGAACGAAATTGCCTGTTGCGTATTTCAGAAAAAACTTTTCTTGTATATTAAACTTCATTGAATACAGCTGATGTCAAAAATTTTCTAAAAGTAAAAACTGCATAATAAAGGAAATAAATTGATTATGCATGGAAAAAATATAAGGAAAACATTACGCTAGAAAAAAATGGATATATATATTTTTATAAAAGTATGGTTAAGTTAACTTTGTTGATCTCATTTAGAAAGAAATTGCTATCAATATTGTCTGAAACGCTTGTATATACCTAAATAACTATGAATGTTTATGTATTTTATGGCAAGTATGATTAACTATAATTTTTTTTTATTTCATTGAAAATTCAGATAAATTTACATAATTAGAAGACGTATATTACTTTTGAGTGCCTATAGTATTTTAATATTTCTTATTTGAAGTCTTTTTCACGTGTCTTATAAATGCGTGTATGTCGTTGTGTTTGTATGTATACTATAAAAAACTTGTGTTTCATTCAGATGTCAACATAAAAAATTGGGCATTGCATAATACACTTATTGTTATATGCCTAAATGGTATTTAATTGTTGGTTTTGAATAATAATGCTTTTAGACACTACATATGTGTAATATTGATAATGAATTCCTCAATTCCAAGCCTTTATCGAATGATAATAATGAAACTTAGACTGATAATTCCTTTCCCTAATTTCCATTAGCTCAAATAAATATTATGAGTACATCACTCAAATATTTTCGAATTTCAAATAAATTTAATTGTGCAATTAAAGTCTGTTCGTTAAGTTAGTTTATATAGACTGTCTACACACTATAAAATATTTTCTCAATACCATACTAATGTCTTCTATTTTTTTTACTTGATATTGATTGTTAAATAAATAAATATTTCTCTACATTATTTGTTATTTGACAATTTAAATTAAGTTAAAGGAATTGTTCCTGGTGCAAAATATTGATATCAGTATTATATTTTAGCATGATTAAATAATTCGTTAATGCATTTATCCGCCGGTGAGAAGCAATACTTTTTTCCTCTATTAATTCTTTTCGATCTATATAATTAAATAAGTATGGATTACGGAAGATTTGTTTTATTCTTTGATAAATAATTCGATATAAATTTCAACAATGCAGCAAAGAGATTTCGGAACGTAATTTATTTTTATATATAAATCTTCAATTATTATTTTAATTCATGTATGGGAAAATTTAAACGCTTAAGATCCTAGGTTTTGGTTAAAAGTGACACGTCCAGAAATCAGAATTCCAAATGAAGCAATTATGTCAATTCTCAAAATCAAATATTTCTATTTTCTTTTTTTCTTGACTCATACTTCTTCCTATAGATTTAAATTCCTACAATAATATTATATTTTTAATCTCATACTTTTAGATTCTCCAAGTATATTAAAAAGAACTGAACAGAAGAATTACTTTCATCAGAAAAGTTCATTCGTTGAAACAAAAATAAACCTTTCTAGACATGTCTAGACAAAATTTCTCTTTCTAATGTTAACCATTATTTACATATAAATGATATTTAATTTCGTCCTCCTCAACTAATAAGAACGACTAAAAGTGTAAAAGAAAAACCTTATCACTTACTTTTTGTTATTCAACAATCAACTACAAGCCAGTTACGGGCATTTTAAATAATGTTTTTATAAAGCTAAGTGTAATTCACATTCAGACTTTCATTAATGAAATTTACTTTACAATGAATTTCACTTTTACACTGAAACCTGAATGAATTCTATATGACCAACTTAAAATGAGTTGAAATAGAGAAAACATTTGGTATCTCCGAATGTGATATTAGAGCTTTGAATGAAAAATGTAAAATGGAACAGAAAATAAAGAGGGGAATAATAATTAATTTCATTAAGAATAAACATCAATTGAATTTCAAATACTTTTTTTCTTGTGTGTTTCTACATCTAACGTTTTTTAGACACTTGGTTCCAAAATTGCATGATTGAATTGTAATTTATTGCTTTCTGAGTAGAAACTGGGACTGAATATGTTTCAAGTGAAATTCTGTTCTGGTAATAAAAGTACTAATCTCAGAAAATAGTTGTAAAACTTTTATTATTATCCATCCAATCTTTCAAGATAGATTCTGAGTGTGATGTTAATAAGCAATCAATCGTCAACTTTTTAAGTAAAAAATAAATAAGCAAACAAATTGAAAAAATCAAAGCGTTAGACCTACGTTATAAAAAATAGAGCAAAATTTTATTTACCAATCTGATACAATCTTAAATATTTGGAAGCAGAGCGTCTAACACATTTTTTCCCCTAATAAACATAAAATAAGTTTTGAAACTAGGAATTAAAAGTATTATTTAATGAAATAAAATAAGTGAAAGATAACGGAAATTTGCTGTAACACACATGAAAATTTTTTGTTTCAAAATACTCAGAGAAAATTAGTGTATTGCAAAGAAAAATATTTTCACATTTATATTCCCGCGGTATTATTGCGGGGACGACAATGATTTATTACAGGCAGTGTTGCTGAGGCAGCAATATTTGTTCCTGATGAACGTTAAAACGAGCTGGAAAAGTGCTGACGAAACAAATGCTGGTAAGGCTATTGGATGTGCCGGGGTGCAAACGCTGTTAAAGCTATTGGAATTGGAGAGACTGTTGGAGTTAGATCATGTCTCTGCATTGGTGTCGCACGCTGTCAGTTCTCACGATTCCAGAGTCTCTTTTTAGGTGAAATACGTCCCACCCAAGAAAGTGACACTTGATGTATAGTCACTTCTGTTTGGACGTATTCTGTGAAACCATTCTTCTATTGGTCAAAGTCTCCTTCTCGCGGTGTACCTTGAAATCGGCGGCTGGCATGGGAATTGCGTCGGCATCTTACTGTCGTCTAGATCAATAGAGGTCAGAGGTTGAGACTTACCTTAGGACATTTGCGCCTGGGTTACTTTCCCACGAGAACCTACTTGACCGTTGAAACGTCACTCGTTCCCGACGGGAAATGGGTCTTTGGAGAATAACGCCGCAATATCAAGTTAATATTCACAGGTTTAAAATTCTAGACAAATACTTGAAATAAATATTACAATATAAAAAGGTAAGATATTTAAGGCCGTGGGTAGCCTAGTGGTTAGAGCAACAGACTCCAGACCGGAAGGCCTGGGTTTGATGCCCGATGCCAACAAATACCCTCCGAGTACACGCGGAGTAAGTACTCGTTAAATTAGTGGGTCCAAAGTCTTGTGGTCTGAGCCACGACTGCAGGAACTGGAGAATATTTCCTTCCCCTTCAGTTCAATGCAAAAATTGTGGAGATGGAGATAGGGGTGGGGTCGCCATCTATCGACCCTTTGGGGAACTTAGCCGAGCTAAATCGTACTGTCACCTATATGGTGCTCAAGGCCAATGACAGGCATACTTCTAGCCCCTTGCCACGATGAATTTCGTGGGCCTCGATCTGACTACGTCAGGCAGGTGGCATTAGAAACCATAACAACAACAAGATATCTAAATTAAGACAGAATGAGTCAGTAAATATATATTTAAGTCGCACTGTTCAGCTACTCGAGGGTGACGGAACTCGTAATTTTAAGTCTTGCTCAAGTGACAAGGACGATACCTGAGCTGGCACTCCATCTTCTAAATACCGCACCAAACTAGTGAGAGTACATTTGAGCTATAGACAAATTAAACGTGTATTGCTGACCTACACGGCATCAAGATAGAAATAGAAAAGCTAAAATCCCGTAAAAATGCTTTAAAATATATTAATTTAATAGTATTAACACTATCTGTTAAGAAAAATTCAACACAAAATCGGTGTATACTATTACTAATTGGGCAAGTGAGTGAGTTTTTATTAACGTCTCATTATAAGGAAACATGAGGGTTATAGGCGAATGACCTCGTAGTTTTCAACTACGGTCAAGTGAGAAGGACGACAACTGAGTCGGTACCTCTTGTAAAAACTGTCAATGGTAGAACTTTGAAAGATGGCAGAATTAACATGTATCATCCCCTTTAAATGGTGGGCATCCGATCAAACTGCGTCTTGATGTTATGTTCATGCAAAATCACACACACAATCAGTGTGACCTCTACAAAGTAATAGATGTTCAGAAGAAAACTCAAGATCCACATTAATGTGTCACATGCGAGAAATTTTACAGCAGCTGTTGAGCAAGTGGATTGGTGAAGTCTCATAAGAATTTTATGAGGGCAACAACACTATTTACTTTAAAAGACTCTGTTGATACATAATACGAGTCTTTAGCCCTGGCTGGTACTTTTATATCCTCTGTACGAAACGCAAAGCAAAATTAAGACGGGAAAAATAAATAAATGGCTTAAATTATGCAATTTGTAAGGATAATACTTTAAAAGTTTAAGAAAAATCAAGGAATGTCCAATTCATTTACTAAAGAGCGTTCATTGATTGAGATTTATGGAAGATTTATAGATACTCATGTTGTTATAATGGCAATTTCCTCAACTATGGAAGAATAAGTAGCTCGTTATCTTCTTTCTGACGCAGCATATGGGGATCTGATTTCTATGACATTTCTAATTATGGGTCTAGTTATGACCTTTCCTTATTTTTTTTCCGGCTTAAAGCATGGAATGTGTCTGCCATTAATCTTCTGGAGGACTGATATGACAGTTTTAAGATGAATGGACTTTCCTTTCTATCCAACGGCTTGGTCAAAGGAGCCGAATAATTCTTGCTGCGAGTGTAATTATTGGAACTAAAACATAACTGCTGTTCTTACACATTAGCGTATTTTTGCTGCGCCGATTATGGGTAGAAATTTAAATCAAGTGTTAAGTATATATCCTGTTATATACCTTAGCCCCAAGGTCTACATAACATACATTTGAAATTTCTTGAGGATCCGATTAAGTATAACTGGATCTACGGGGGACTCTGAATACCATCAGTTTTATTTTCTAAACGTTGCATATTACACGAATAGAAAAAAAACCTAAGAATTAATCATATTTTTATTGATGATATCCCATAGTAAAGCATTCAAAAACGAATAAATTAGGACATTTGCAAGAGCCACAGTGAGAAATATAGTACGTATGCAAAATTTAGTTATGCGTTAGAATGGGTCACGTGAAAGAGAATATAAGAGCTGAAAAGTATATAGCATATAGCAATCTGAAAATCAAATCCGGATTTTGGAAAAGTAAGAATTGACAGTCACGAATTTTTTAACATTCAGAAGACATAATTTATATAACTTTACAAGGGAAGGAGCTAGGAACAAATAAATACTTTTTATAATTCTATTTTTTTATTGTTCATTTAAGTTAAGAATAATGTGTAGCAGTTTGAAGCTGAAAGCTCATCCGTGTAGGATGCCCTTAATACAAATTGATAGGTACATCAAACAGCGATGCGGAACTGCAGTATAATTGACATTTAATTAATGTGCTTCTTTATTTATACTCAGATATCGAAGGAAATATTGCACAGATGTTTTTGCAAATAACAATATACGTTCGCATGCCTTCTGCGCTCGTCTTACTGACTAAAATGCCTAGTACCGTTCATTTTTAAGGGTGTCTACATCATCAAAATTTAACTCAAAACGATTGGGAATAGTTGTCTAAGTGTAGCTGGCATTCGAGCTGTGTGTCTTGAATTTGGAAGCTAAGTGAATCATTAGAGGTAGTCGTTAGAATTTGAGGTTAATTTTGCTGGTATTGCCTATATCCTTGAGGCATTGTGATAAGATTTTTTTTAAAAAAAGTTGTTTAAAACTGAGCCCCTTGATTCTTCCCCTTACAACTTTGAAATACACTCCCATTCGTTTCAGCTGATCAACATTTTAGGGAATTTCTACCGCAACATATGTTCGCATTTTCCGTAATGCGTTTTGTGACTCCTTTTCGTTTTATAGATGGTATGTCAGCATGTCTCAGCAACATCACTGTTCAGGAATGGCAAGACCTAGAATAATCTATAAATCGAGACTACTCAATGTCTCATCTGGCAATCATGTTTCCAAGATTTAAATCCTATTGAAAGTTTTTGGGTCACCTTATTCAGAGCATCATGTACAAGTTCCACCTATTATGAAACTTCTACAATTACCTTTAAAATAAATCCTTGAGGCAGAATATGTATGTTTTTGACAACGTCACATTTGTAAGTAAGATTAAAAACAATTGTTGTTTTTTACTCCAAATGCATATTTTTCTCTGTGTCCTTAGGTTTTTCCAATCAGTATATATAATTTAATTTAATGATTTAAATATTTGACAATATAATTTATACAAATAATATAATATATACAGTTATAAGTGTTTTTATTTGGTTGTAATAAATCCTTCAAAATTGATCGCTATAAATGTAAACTAAAAAATTACATGTTTATATATATGTTATTTTGTTGTTCCACAGCTTCAGTAATAGCGCTAAAATGCGTATGTTCATTTGAAATAAATCGTAGAAAGTAATTTGCTTTACTCTTCGAAATACTTCCGAAAATGCACTCTCTATCTCTAATGTATTTAATTCTATGATAACATTATTATATTTCGACTTAATTTTTCTTTTATGAAGTATTATGCATTATTAATTCAATATACTATCACACAATATTATTTGTCCTCTTTTATTTTTAGTGTTATATTTCATTTGAAAAAATCTTATGTTCGTATCGTACCAAAATAATGCAGACATTTTATAAAATATTTTTAACTCAGTGACGGAGTTTATTTTTCCATTACTTTACTAATCGTTTTCTATTCTTCTAACTGTCATGTATTATTCGAATATTTTCTTTGCAAAAATTCCTTCCCAAAATGTGTTGTAGAAATGTCATAGTATGCGTTCGTGGTCAGAATGATTAATGTTTCGTGTTTCAGTTTCATTAACTGAAGCATGTATAGTCATTTTATTTGATGCTGAAATGAAACACCAGATTCTTTTCCCAATTGCTGGATGCATTTTATTAGTTAAATAATGAATTGAAAAAGCAACAGATATTGCGAGAATTGTTTAAACATTTTAGAAAACTGCGGTAAATTAGTATGTGCTATTTTTGACTTCATTTGTCGTAAAATTTGATATCTACGAGTTCGAGAGTCTTAACCCTTATTAATAGAAACAAAAATGTAAAATAAAAGTGTAAAACAATTTTAAGATATTTTACTGTTAAAAAAGAATTTTACACACACACACACACACACAGTTTTCAAGATTAAAATATCACATGAAATTTAGACTGTAAAGTCTGAATTGTTTTTTTTTACAAGTTACAAAAGTAACTAAATACGTAAGCTAATGAAAAGTAACAAAATAATAATTTTTGTGCTTCGATCTATAGTTTCATAATTTATTTTAATTAGTTGTGTAATATTAAATTATAGTTTAAATCTATTGCATTTTTAGGAGTTTCTTTGCACATAATGTTTTCCACAATGTTAACCTTAATTGTATTCTTTTTATTCTACGTAATGGATACTGAAAATATAAAATACTCAAACGTTTTTGAAGTAACTATTTTTTAAAAATTATTTTTAGAAAGCACGCATAGCATTCTACTCATCATATTGCAAAAGAATTATCCTTAAAAAAAGTGATGTTGATGGTATTGAAACGACATGCACATTTACTTTTTTTGTATGAATATTTCTATAAAATGTTTGCTTAACTTTTATATAAATTGTTTGTAAGATTCGTAATGACTCCTAGTTAATCACACATGCTATACAACCATCAAGCCTCATGTTATTTAAAGAATTATTATTTTTTTCATTATTAATCATTATTTTCCTTTGGAAATATAATTGGCCCTGTTTTGCCACAGCTATCATATGAGATTGAGGTGAATCTTTATAAATATGAATTGGGATTTGAGTTTTATTTTACTTCCATTGCCCTTTAAACTTGAGGTTTTGTGATAAAATTAAATAAAATTTGCCGAGCTGTAACGTCCCTGAGGATGCTGGTGTAAAAGGGTTCGAACAAAGATCAGCTATAGTAATTCAAAAGAAATTTTATTGTCATTTTCAATTAATCACACAAGACAATTTAAGGGAGATAATACACTAATCCATTAAACCTGGGAAGCAATTACATTGGATTAAACTAACTATAATAGAAACAAACACAATTACCTTATCGTTGGAGTGTTCTTGACTCCCTTACTTGGATTATCTTTAGATAACTTGATTAACTATACGCGCGCGACCTCCAACCATAATCTTATTCACGCTTCACTATCCACTTTCAACCAACATCATCTACTATAACGCAAACACTTAAATAGAAGTTCTAATTTGTATAAATCCCGTATTCTTCACCGAGAGAGTTCATCTACTGAAAACACAAAAAGATTAATTTTTCCCAAGACGATTAATGGAAGAATTGTGGTTAGACCCGTTACAGAGTTTTATAATGTCTCCCGATTTGTAACATCATATTATTAATGAATACTTCTGATTGTTTTAAGAGTTACTCCTTACATGAGACATAATGTGGATTTTACACAAATGGCTACGTTGGAATTTGACTTCTGAATGAAAACCCACTTTAGAAACTTTCTCATCAAACAGGCTGCTGATGTGGCCATACTCCTAGTTCCGTGGTACAGATTTAGTAAAAAGTTGAAGCTTAGGGCATCCCAGAATGTGTCGTAACTTTTAAACAATTCTGACGTTTGCTGCAAGTCACTTTCACGGAGCAGCAATTTCAAAGGACAATAGTACGCTTAAAACTCTAATTACCAGAGACACAATTTTATTAAAATACATTTTAATATATGTGTTGGAAAGTGGGAATGCAAAAGCCAAAGGCTCTTCAAGTCTATGACGTCTCGTTAAACATGGAGATTATCTAATAAGATGCTAGAGAGTAGCTGTATATACAGAGAACACTTAAAGCTATAAGATAATTTTTAGGGATTGGTGTGTCGGCTGTTTTAGTTCTCTTGACAAATGTTCACATATCCTGTCATGTTTATGCAAATTAATATATTTTTATCTATGGAGCTACTTACCATTATTTCATCACTGAACTTTGCAGTAGGGGATTTCTACGATATAAATAACTATTTTCAGTTACTCTGAGCAAGAAGTTAATGAATCTCTTATAGATGGCACAACCTTACTTCATTTGCTTCATTTGTAAAAACAACTTATTCTAAAAATGTTATCACTTAGTACATTTAATCTGTGTGAAATAGGTTTAAAATAAAATTTTATATAGATATTTATATTATAAAATAATTATAAACGTATTGATCAAAATAAAATTTACTTTGCAGATTCAGTGTATTTTATATTTTATTTATTTATGACAGTCTTACTTTTTATAGTATTTGAATTGCATATATATATATATATTAGTCTAATGATTTGTTCTGTCCTTACATTTTTAATTGCTCAATATTTCAGATTCTTGGAAACTAAGTCTTTTTCCAATCTTAGTTTAATAGGATATTCTATTGTATCACTTTTTTAAATTCACATGCCATTTATATATGTACCGCATTTTTCATATATATATGAAAAGACGTGACAAGGATTACTTTAACGATGACCATTATTCAGAGGTTTGATATAATAGGGAAGTTATTGATAAAATAGTCCTTTGTTGGTGGTTAATCCAGTTTATTTTACATTTACACACACACACAATCATAATAGTGGATAAATGTGGTGTGTGGACAAAATAGACATACTCGCGATTAACATTACGAGGACAAAAAGCGAGCAGAAAGGTTTTCCAGGGAGTTTCGGACTTTATACAAAATGTCACCGGAAGTACAGAAAAACATGACTTTCTTGGAAGGAGCTTGTGATTGGAGAAAAGACATCGTACGAGAATGACTTGTGTGAGTTCCCTTTAAATAATTTGTGGCTTTAAATTTTAAGAGATACGATTACGATTAAATCCTATTAATCGGTCAAGCAAAAATAAATTAGTTATTTTCATGAGAGTCCTGAAGAGTAAGCAAGGACCATTACAAATTAAAAAATGTTTAGCTAAAATTAAAGGGAATTATTACGTATATATATATATATATATATATATATATATATATATATATATATATATATATATATATATATATATATATATATATACTGGGTGCTTCTAAATGAATATAGGAGACTTACAGCTTTATAGTATTTATTATATATAACTTACAAGAATAACTTACATAACTTACTATTATAATTCATACATTAAATGAAAGAGTAACTGAAACAGTTTTACCTAGAAGTTTACAAATGTTCAATATGAGACCCATTCGTGACACGGCACACATCAAGTCGATAGGTAAGTTCATCCCAAACTTTGTTCAGTGTGTCTAAGGTAATTCTTGCAACAACTGCTCCATTCATGTGTCTTATGCCTTGAAGGTAAGCAGGTAGCGAAGGAAAGTATACACAATCCTCTATGAACTCCCACAAATAAATTTCACATGGTATCAGGTAAGGTGAAGGTGGGAGCCATGCGAAACAAGCTCGAGGAATGCGCAGCTCGCCGTCCCACATGATCCCATATATGCTTGATTGAAGACAAATCTGCGGATCGGGCAGCCCAATCTAGGTTAGTAACAGCGCGGAGACAGTCTTGTGATATCCTCGCCATATGAGACTGAGCAGTCTTGTTGATAAATGAATGGGAGCCGTTTCATGAGTGGGAACACATGTGGTTGCAGGATGTCCGCTGGACTGTCATGGGGCCACGCATCAATACTAGGGGTGTTCGTGTATTGTAGGACAATGGCAACCCATACCATATCACATCAGCTGTGGGAGCGGTAAGTCGCTGTAAAGCAAAGGCAGGATTGAGGCGTTCACCACGGGGTCTCAGCACACGAACACGATTGCCATCACAGTTGAGACTGAATCTGGAATCGTCGCTAAAGATGACCTGGTTCCAAACCACTGCACTCCAGTTTCCTCGTGCACGGCACCACTCCAAACGGAGGGGTTGATGGGTGGGCGTCAAGGGCAGCACACGTAATGGGCGTGGCGATCCAAAATGTCCTTCATCCAGATGCCTTCGTAAGGTTCGAGAAAACACAGGGGCCTCTAGTGAAGGTGCTACCTGTGCCTGGATGGTAGCCGATGAAGCAGTTGGCTGCACGCGTTTATTTCTTACGTTGTGGCGGTCTTCTCGACAGCTGGTCTGTTCAGGGCGTCCTGGGCCTGGTTTTCTTGCAAATGGCATCTCTCGGATCCACTGGTCCCTCCTCACAACACAATCAGAGCAGCCTAATTGACAAGCTACTCGCCTAGCTGACCACCCAGCTTCTATCATGCCGACGATTTTCTCCCTTTCAAACTGCGACAAGTGCTCATATTGTCTTAGAAAATGGCGTACTGGCATATCTACCCCAGCTCTTCTTTTTCAAACAATTCACCACACTCAAACAAGCTTTGGTTATCTGTTTTCTACTCCTCGGAGAACGACGTTAAACACTCTCTACCAGCTGTACGAAATACGCAACCAAGCTGCATTTCTAATAATTTGCATATCACCCCGACATGTACCTTCATGCCAAGTTTCGTTATGATCCGGCAATTTTTTCTTGGTGCGGTAATTTGTTTGTTCATGTGTATATATATATATATATAGAGAGAGAGAGAGAGAGAGAGAGAGAGAGATGTATATATATGTATATATATATTATATATATATATTTTTATATATATATATACATTCAGAGTCTTTCCAATTGTTTTTCTTTGATATATGAATAAGAAAAAACAAAATCAAAATAAAGATGCTATTGATTGAGATATTGTAGATGTATACTTACACCATCATATTAAATGTTTATGAAAATTTGAAACACTATTCGAAAATTAAAAATTATTACATTTAAGCACAATAGAAAGTTTGATAAAATCAGATTATCTATAAAGCGTAACTGTGATCGTGATAATGAAAATTATGCTAACAACATATATTATTATGTCATTTTAAAAATATACATAAATTAGTATACAGTTTGATATGGTAATTTAACAAAATATGAATTGATTTGAAGTACCAGATTAAGATTAATAATATGTGGGAGAAAATGATTAGCACACGTCTTCCGTTAATCGAAATAGCTTTCAGATCGGTGGGGTATAATGCATCAATTCCAGCTATAGAGTGGCAGCTATTCCCATTAACCATTTCATTATCTATAATTTGAAATCAATCAGAATCAGCGTAATTTAGCAAATGTGTTCCGAAATTATAGTTTCAATTCATTACACTTCACTTAATACATTAAAGAAAGTTTGTTTTGTTTCCTTTCTTGTTTAACACTGATCCATGTTTTCACCTTTTGAAAAATAAATGGTTTTCATTTTTTTTTTATTTTTTATACTCCGTATAAATAATGAGTAAGCAGTTATTTTTAACTAAGTGATTTCAATTTTTGTAAGCAATTTACGGAACAATGATTGACCTTAAAATATTAAAAGTAAATATTTCATCCAACTTGAAGAATAATTACTTTCCTCTTTTGCAGCAAGTATTTATTTATGGTTCAAAAATTTTCGTGAAGATTAACAGTCAATTCATTCTCACAATATAAATCCTCGGGACTAATTCGTTGAATAAAATAGTCATTGTTTTTAATTCTTACAAAAAATAATGATTTTGTTTTTCTATTTCAAATTGTATCAGAAGAAAATGAATAAACTTTTTCTAACAAATAATTCAATTTTATTTCACTTTGTATAAGTAATACTGACATTAGATATTTGTTGGGAAACATGTTTGAAATGTTGGACCGTTTACAAGCATATGCTTAGAGACTGTGTGTGTGATTGACGTTTAAAAAATGTTTTTTTTTTTCATTTAAAAGTATTTTTCAAGGTTCATTTTATTTCAGTTTTTGAACAAATTATTTTGTTAATTTAGTGACTATCTATCAGTTTTACTGTCATTACTTGTATGAATGAAACTTAAATTTAAACATTATAAATTAATGGTAAATAGAGTAAGTTTTATACGGAATGGTTTTTGAGAAAAAATACGTACGTCATAATAATTTTATTTCCTGTTGTTTTTTAAATTTGTTTTGAAATATTTACCTATGAATTCAAAATACATTCCTTGATTAAGTGTTTTTTAAGCACCAAACTAAATTGCATTTCTGAGGCATAAATTCACAAACACAATTTTACAATTCAAAATGTAATTTATTATCTCACTTTCAATTCACTCATTATTCACACTCAAAACATCTAACCAAACAAATTGAAATGTTTATGGGAAAGAAAATGTTTCCTAAAATTGAATCAAATCAAACATATTCATAAAAAGCTATTATTGTCTTTTTTGCGATTTTATCAGACATAAACAGTAAAAAAAACGATTTAAATAATTTATAATAATACTAAAAGTGTTTTATAATAATTTATAGAATTTCTGTAAAATGTATTAAAATATATTTGAAGTTGCCTTCGATAAATGTATTATGAAACTAAAATCATCAAAAGATCCTTGTTACCTTACTAACGTGCGTAATAGAAAATAAGTACGTTTTTTTATTAAGTAAAACATCAAAAAATAGCAGAATATGCTAAAACTTTTTATAATATTTCAAATTTTAAAAGTTTAAATAACAGCGAAGTACAAGTACTTTAATTCAAATATTATAAAATAAAATTTGAATAAAAAAGTCAAACATCACGACAGGCATATTAATAAAATGTTAATGACCATGAATTTTTATTTGTGTTTTTCGGTAATATTTTTAAAAGTAGGCTTCTTTGAAAAAAAGTATTATATTTCTTTCTTTTCAATCTTAATTTTTCAACAATATTTTAAAGAAAGATGAGAAATAGAAATTTAAAATAGAAAGAAATATATACAGTTGAAGATCTCTTGTCTTGACACCATAGTAATTGTACAGATTATAAACATTTAGTTGCGTAACATACACCCCGCAACATGAAGGAGGCAGGATTCTAGTGTCCCAAAGCCTGATGCTATGGTTTTGGAATCCTTTGGAAAATACGGCCTAGGGCTAAAAACTTGACTTATATATATATATATATATAGCAGGTGATCCTGATATTCTCCACTACGCTACTGTATATATGTATTGTTTAAAATTTTAAGTTTCTGTTTTTTTCTTATTTCAAACGAGTTTTGTCATAAAGATGATAATATTTCACCCAGTAAAGTTTTTTGACACCATTTCCAGTAAAGTTTTTTAAGAATTCCACTTAAATATTGCCCATCTATACTGAATAGGAAATTTTTATGGGTAATTTTTTCTTGAAAGAAATATGAGTGTCAGCAGTATTGCACAATAATTTTCATCTTTCACTAAAGTTTGGAAGGATAAAGAATTCTCAGTTATGAATTTATCTACATATTTTTCAAGGCGTATCATCTTCTTGCATTTAGCAAAATATAGTTTCAATCTCCTATTTCTATCTTAAGTAAGTGTGCTATTTTTGGTTTTGGAAAATGATGTCTCAAGTATCAATTAGTAGATAATGACAAAATATTTTAAATTCATTACTTAAATAAATATCCGAAAAGTAAATTTCATAAATAAAATTATATGAATAAATCAGATTTTTTTTTGCTAAATTTGCAAATTTAGAACTCTTTCAGAATCCTTAATATTTTGTACGATTTATTTGTAACTCACATAAATCTATTTTATAGTAATTTTTGAACAAAATCTGGATAAAAAATTATTTCAAAATATTGCAGATATAATACAAGATACTTTTTTAAATTTAATACATAATTTTATAAATTATATTTGAGCTCTTGTGTACAATGAAACGTATTTTTTAAATACGCTTCTTAAAATAATAGTTTTGTTAAAGGCTAATGTAATCCATTTTTTTACTGTAAAGTATTTATACATTAATCAAATTTCAGTTTTAAAATTTTTTCATCTGGTCAAATTTTTCAAACTTTCTTTTGGTTATTTTCATGTAGTAAGATTTTTCATGAAGAACTTGAAATTTTTAAAATAGAAAAAAAATAATATACTAAGCATTATAATGGCTATACTCTATATAGTATAAACTATGATGATTATCATTGACGCAGTTACTCCTGAGCGGGCCCCATATCAAAATTGCTTGGGGGCTCTCTTTTGGGTCCCTTTAACAGCTTACAATTCTTTGATTTCATATTTTAGAGCCCTTGTAGCTTGGGAGCTTAATATCAATAATAAGGCTTTTACGGCAATAACTACGCCCCTGATGCTTATTTAGGCAATATACACCGTCGAGCCCAAAACTTGTGAACACATCTACATATTATAATGCCTGAGTAACATGGAAGCCACGTGATTAAGAGATAATGGTATCTAATTGCTGCTGGAGAGGCTAGCTATCATTCTTGCACTTACTTTTACAAGTAAGAGGAAAGACAGCGGGTCTAAGCGAATTTGGAAGAGGGCAAATTGTAATGGCTCGCTGACTCGAAATGAACATCTCCAAAACAGTAGTAGACTAGTAGATTTTTCGTGTTCTGATGTTTTTGGTATTTATGCAAAGTGGATAAATAACGGTGAAACAAAAAGTAGAACTACACCTAGCTGTTGGACGTCTACGCGTCATCAAAGAGAAATGACGGCGGAGACTATCCCACTTGATAAAGCAAATTCGGAGTCAGACAGTAAGTCATTTGATCAACTGACACATTACGATGCAGGTTGGAGTACAATTGTTTCGGATCACACAGCTCAGCGACTATTGTCGCATATAGGACTGCACATCAGTTGACCCAGCGTCATTTCTAACTACGCCTAGAGTAGACTCAGAAACATTGATACTGGAATACAAGTAAGGGAAATAGATCTTTCTGATTGGAGGACTTATAATTTCTCATTCATCACACACCAACGGTTCCGTCATGATGTGCCGTCTTCATAGTTAAATGGTGGCTCCTTCCATGTACACAGACGTGATGGATTTGTTATGCGTTGGAAAATGTTTTTATTTGTGACTCTGCGACCCTTTGTTCTATAAGAATTGATCGAGAACGTTGTTGTCTATCTGAGCATAGTGGCGGATCAGTTGCAACCTTATGTACCGTCTGTTTTCCCAACTGAAAATGGGATCTTCAAGCAGAACAGCATCCCATGTTAAAAGGCTGGAATTGTGTTAGAAGGGTTCAATGAGCATAAAAAATAATTCAAATTAATATCCTGGCCACCTAACTTCGGGGATCTTAATCTGATTGGACACATTTGGGTTTTTATTGAAAAACGGCTCAGAAATCAAATATCGTCAAGTCGGAATACCTCGACTTTACTTGACCGCTGCATAGACAATTAGTACAACTTGTCTCTAGTCCTGACAAATGCAGAATGAATACAAAAGGTTAGTTTAATTTTTTTTTCATTTCTGCCATACCTTGGAAAACAACACCATACAAATTTCAGACGCGTTTTTCCAGTTAAAACCTGAATTAAATAACTGTAAGCATCTAGTGCACTGTTATTGGGAAAGGTTCCGCTGTGTTAAGGAGGGGGAAATCAGATCATGCCTAGAGAGGAAAAGGAAGAAAGAAAAGCATTCGAGACATGGGGAAACTAGTTGCAAGTGAATGATAGAAAATAGCTTGTGTTTGTTCTGTATGCTGAACTGAAATGAGTATACACACCCATACATATATATTATAATATCGCATATAATCATATCAATATATATATATAAAAATATGTATATATATATATATATATATATATATATATATATATATATATATATACAGTGCGGTAAATAAGTTTTAAGACTCGTCCCAGAGCGCAGGCTGTAATGGTTCCATGAGTGCAAATATGCATGCGTCATAATGTCCATGGTCTGCTGACACATTGTTAACAAGTTTATGGCATTTGGTTAAGTAGCTGAAAGATGTAGAGCATTCATTGCAGAAGTGATTTTTTAAGATAGAGAAAAGAGCTTTAATTACATTTTACACAAAACTTAGTAAAAGTACTTCATAAACATACCAACTCATGACACAAATTTACAGTGACTGTTGTTTAAGTTTATCAAACGTTTTTATGTGACACAAACATTTTTTGGATGGAAGTGATGAGGTAGAAGATGACTAGTGTAGTGAATGACCAACTTCCTCTAAAACACGTGAAATTATTGAGAAAATAAGAAATTTCGTAGAAAACGATCGCTGTGCGTCATTAAGAATGATGGCAGACTCTTTAAACATCAACAAAGAAGCAATTCGAACCCTCCTGCATGAAGATTTGGAAAAAACAAAAGTGTGTGCTAAATTTGTTGCCCTTACTTTGTCCCCTGAACAAAAAGCAATGAGAAGGACGCATTGCAAGAGACATCATTTCAGCCACGAAAAACGATCCAAACTTCTTGAAGTTAATTGTTACAGGTGATGAAACCTGGTGTTTCCAATATGACCCAGAAACAATGTGACAAAGTGCGGAATGGAAGTTAGAAAATTCCCGATAAGCCTAAAAACAAGGAAAATTCCATCAAAAACCAAAACAGTGCTTATTACATTCTTCTATTCTAGGGGTATTATCCACAAAGAATTTGTTCTAACTGTACAAGCAATTACAGGTCAGTACTACTTAGCTGTTCTAAAGCGTTTAAAAGCCGGAATTCGTCGCATACATATAGAATATCGGACTGAAAACCGTTGGTGTTTGTTTCACGAAAATTTAGTCAGTCACTCCTCCGTTGTTGTTCGTCAATTTTCTGAAAAAAATAATGTGTGTGTGTTGCCGCACTGTATATATATATATATATATATATATATATATATATATATATATATATATATATATATATATATATATATATATAAAAACTATTGTTTGTAAAAATGCAACTCCATGAAAGAATCATCAGAATTAAATGAAATTTAAAGCACAAACAACTTGTATTAGTACAAATAAATGATGCAATTTTCAAAGCAAAAAAAAACAATATTAAGTGTCCAAAATCAGTATTTAATGTGGCCACCACGAGCTGCAATATGTGCTGCTATACGACATGGTATGGAGTCAAACAAATTTTGAATGTCTGCTTGTGAAATAGAATTCCATATTTCTTGTATTCACCGCAAAACTTCCTCTTTTGAAGCTGCAGGACACAGATCATGAGCGAGATTTCGACCAACTAAATCCTACACGTGCTCAATAGGCGACATATCCGGTGAATAAGTAGGCCAAGGAAGATGTTGCATGTGTTTGTATGTGTGAACAGATGTCTAGAACAGTCTTTGCAACACGTTGGCGTGCATTATCCTGCTGAACGATAGCTCCAGGGGTGTTTTAAAGGAAGGGAATGACTTCTGGCTGTAGAGAGAGAGAGCACTTCATTCACCTGTTGCTATTGAGATTATCCTCAATTTGTAGTAAATCGGATCGTCCATGACATGAAACTGCACCCCAAACCATAACTCCGGGTGTCAAGCCACTATATCCCTCGATAACGCACTCTGGAAGGCCATCACGGTCATCATCTGCGGCCACTATGATCCCACAAACTGAAGCGTGATTCATCAGAAAAAACAACTTGGTGCAAATCAGCTTGCCGGGCGCTGTGCTCATAAACCCATTGCAGACGCTGCCGTCAGTGGTTTCCGTGAGGGGGATCTTGTATAAAAGCATCCTTGCACGCAATTCATGTTGCAGCAGATGCCAACGAATTGACGAAGCCGACATTAGTACACCTGTAGCAGTATACCAACGTACTGCCAACTGCCTGTAGGAAGCTATACGGTCATTTACCACCATGCAGAGCAGGTGTTGATCATCGCGTGCTAAAGTCACCTTCCGTCATCCACTACCAGTTCTACGATTTGTTCGGTGCTCGTTGGTCCACTGCTTCCAAACTCGCATCTCTGCGGAAGTGTTTCGCTGAACACAAACTCATATTACACAATAGAAAAATCCTCTTTCTCGAAGGCCAATAATCCTCCCCAGTTCAAACTTCGTAAATTGTTGGAATTTCTCCTTTTTCATTGCGGAGACATACTTAGGTCTCACTAAACCTTTGCCACTAACAAATAATCATTAACTATTTCCAACGTCCCACTACGGCTCTCTATTTATACGCTTTCAGCATCAGTTTAGAGGACGCAGCACACGCCACTCATGCGAGGTGGCTCTGAAAATTTACTATTTAACGGCAAATCCTATAATTGATATGTGCTGCAAAGTTCATTTAATTCTGATGATTCCCTCATGATGTTGCATTTTTTCCAACAGCAGTATATATATATATAATGAGTAAAGGCACTAATTTTAGATTAAATGTTTCTAATAACAACAATACTGTTAAAAAACAAATTATTAAAGATATAGATAATTTTATTACAAAATCTGCAATTAAATTTGGACTACCTATTGAGGCATTTAAAGAGTATAAATACAATATTTTAAAAGACCTTATGAATTTTAGCTACCATTCTCAATATGAAACTACTTTTAAAGATATAAAACAGAATATTTATGATTTACAAAAGAATTTTATCATAGTTTACATTGATAAAGTACCTGGTAACTATGCTGTGATTTGTAAGTATTTTTATTTATTAAAATATTCTTTATGATCACTTTCTTAATAATGGTTCTTTTAAAAAATTAGATTTGTCACATAATGAAATTAGTAATCGTATTATTGCTATTTATAAAAAATTAGGTTATTGTATTCCTAAGATTAAGTATCCATATATTTTTTTAACTCCAAAATTCCATAAAAGTCCGGTTAAATTTAGAACTATGACAAATGGTTTTAGAACATATATTACTACTGCAGGCAAATTACTTCATAATATACAAAACTTTATTAATCAGCAATGTAATAAAGCTATAATTAAAAATAGTAAAGAGATTATAGATTTTTTAATAATAGAAATATCTATTCAGTTCATAGTTATGACTTTGAAGATCTTTTCAATTCCATTTATTTATATGATATTATTAAAGTAATTTTAGAAAACCACAGTATGTATAACCTTAATATTAATTTTAACAAATTTAAAACTATCATAGATTTTGTCTTAAAAGAAAATTACATCAATTTTTTTTAATGGTTCTTTATATAAACAAGAGAAAGGACTCCCACAAGGGGGCCCAGCTAGTAATAGTTTGGCTAATCTTTATTTACATTTTTATGAATATAATTATGTTATTAATAATGACTACTACATTTTTAGATATATTGATGATTTAATTATTTTTGGTAAAAATGATAATTTAAATCCTATTATTAATTTTTATCCGTCCTACTTAAACTTAGTCAAAATTAATAATAATCCAATCAAAACAAATTACCTAGATGTATCACTATATATTAAGGATTTGAAACTACATAGTAATATTTATGATAAAAGAGATGCCTTTAATTTTAATATCATCAAAGTGCCTTTCTGGAATTCTAATTTATCAATATCTATATATAGAAATATTATTTTTAACTATATTTATCGCAATAATGTATTAGTTATCGATAAAGCTAATATTTTTTTAAATCGTAAAAAAATTTTTAATCACTGTATTGAACATGGATACTCTTTGTAATTTCTAACTTTCTCTAACTTTCTTTGTAATTATATTTATAATGGTTTTTATGATACAATTTGTATTACTGTAATTATTTACTGTTATTATGTTTTGTAATGTTTTTTTTAAATTTAGACAATATCTAATTTTTCCTACAATTATTATAGAGATGGCGCTACATGCTTATTTTTTTAAAAAAAATTTAATATATATATATTTTTGGGGTTTTTTTTTATATTTTACGCTAATTTTATATGATTTTTATTTTTATGATTTTTTAAAAGTATATATATATATATGTATATTTATTATTATCGTATATCGTATCGCAATTAATCGTTTCTTATATCGTATCGCAATTAACTTTATGCGGTTCTGCTCTCCTTATTTGGCGGGAACTCTTTACTGCACTCTTGGCCATCGATTTAACTTCGATTTAGTAGGTTGTGTTTATGTTCATATGTTATTTAGTTTAATGATTTTTTAATATTTAAATTCTACATATATAACTCTTTCCTTTCCTCTTGGTACATAGTATGACAAATTACAGGTGAAGGTTGGCGCCGCAAAACTTGTTTAAACCTGCAATCCTGGTTCCTAAGGCCAGGAATTTGTCTTTATACTATGTGCCTCCTTCCTACTTTTAGTTATCTTAGGTATATAACTATATGTCTATTTTTATATTTTTTGTTTATGTATTTGTGTATATGTATATATATGTATAAATTTATATATATGTGTATGTATATGTATACGATTATATATTGAAAAAATTCTTTATATTGGATTATATATATATATATATACAAATAGCTATAAAACCTAAGTATAACTAGTCAAGATGGTTGGAAATATTAGCCAAAGTAGTACAATAACAAACTCCCAGCCTTAGGAACCAAGATTGAACAAAATACGTAAAATTAGAAAATAAATTGATATTAATTTATATATATACACTGAAGAGCGAAAAACTGGTACAAGCATGCGTGTGCAAACAAAGATATATGGAGACAATCAGAGTAGGGCGCTGCGGTCGGTAAAGCCTATATAAGACAACGAGTGTCTGGCACAGTTGTTAGATAGGTTACTGCTGCTACAATGGCAGATTATCAAAATTTAAGTGAGTTTGAACATGGTGTTATAATCGGCACCCGAGAGATGGGATATGACATCTCCGAGAAATTTGAATTTTCACGTACGACCATTTTACTAATGTACCGTGAATATCGGGAATCCGGTAAAACATCAAATCTACGACATCGCAGCGGTCGGAAAAAGATCATGCAAACCATCCGCAAATTGATGCAGATTTTAATGCTAGGCCATCAACAAGTGTCACCGTGCAAACCATTCAACGAAACATCATTGATATGTGCTTTCACGACCAAAGGTCGACCCATGCATCTTTGATGACTACACGACACAAAGCTTTTTTACCTCACCTAAGCCCTTCAACGCCGACATTGGACAGTTGATGACTGAAAACACTTTGCCTGGTTTTATGAGTCTCATTTCAAATTGAATCGAGCTGATAGACGTGTACGGGTTTGGAGACAGCTTCATGAACCCATGAACCCTTCATGTCAACAGGGGACTGTTTAAGCTGGTGGAGGATCTGTGATGGTATCAGTCATGTGAAGTTGGCGTGATATGGGACCCCTGATATGTCTAGATACGAGTCTGACAGGTGACAGGTATGTATGCACCCTTTCTGATCTCCTGCACCCATTCATGTCCATCGTGCATTCCAACGGACTTGGGGAATATCAGCAGGACCATGTGACACCCCAAATATCCAGAATTGATACAGAGTAGCTCCAGGAGCACTCTTCTGAATTTAGATAGTTCCGCTGGCCACCCAAATCCCCAGGCATAAACAGTATTGAATATATTTGGGATACCTTGCAACGTACTGTTCAAAAGAGATCTCCACTCCCTCTTACTTCTTATGATTTATGGACAGCCCTGCAGAATTCATGGTGTCAATTACCTCCAGCACTACTTCAGACATTAATCCATGCCACATCGTGTTGCCACACTTCTGAGTGCTCGTGGGAGACCTACTCTATATTAGGCGGGTGTAGAAGTTTTTTTGGCTCTTCAGTGTATATATAAATACTAGCTGGTATACCAGTTCTTCACACGTGTAAATTAAAAAATTAAAAAATACAGATTGATAAGTTTTTAATGAGTTAATTTTTTACGTGAAATGCAAATTAAACTAAAAAAAAGCTTTTTGCATATCTCAGTTGAACAAAACTCTTTATTTGTTAAATTTTAAGTCTGTAGAACGAAGCTGATAAAAAAAAGCATTTTTTATTTATAATGCCCCATAACTGTCTTGTGGGTCATTTTTTGAAAACACCTAACTGATCTTTGCTCAGCAAAAGTAACACATTGTTACACATTTTGTGTAATGAACACTTAAAACAGTGTAAACAATTTATATCTGGATGTGTAATACATTTATATTACTTTCTAATGTATTTATTTTATGTTTACTTTGTAATATGCACCAACAACGCCGTTCCTTATATAATAATTGCGATTCAATAGAAGCATAGTGAAATGCTGGCTATAGATCCATTTTGACATCATTTTTGGTGACCACGTTGGCAAATTGGCAATTGATTGAATGGTGCGGAAGTTGATATGCTGTTGCATCACCTGGTGGGGAGCTGCAGCAAAGAGGATATCCCAAAAACGTGTTCCACAAAAAAGTATATATGCATGCCAATTTTCATAGTCATCGATTGAACGGTGTTGGAGTGATGTGATTTCATACATACAAATATTCATTTATTTATATATATATATATATATATATATATATATATATATATATATATATATATATATATATATATATAATTTATTATCAATTTAATCTCTAATTTTACGTTTTTTTCTGTGTTTCTTAATAACAAAAAGCCTTTTTCTAAATGCCCGTCTGATTTCATTTTCTGTATCAAAAGGATTTAACTCTGCGTTCTGATCTATTTACTATTCATCAAAAAATCCATTAAATACCTTAAGCTTGCTTTTTTTAGAGAAAACTGGCAACCACAAGTTTTTCCTTGAAACTACATATATTGTTTATAAAAAAAACAACTATTTTAATTTACTTAACCATGGGGTTATAATATACCTATTATTTTCGTCACTGTATTTCCCTATCTGAAGCTATTTTTTCGAACTTTATTTGTGGTGAAAGGACTCATAAAATAAATCACTCTCCCAACGTTAAACTACATACAGGAATTTTTGTTTTTGATTTCTACGCAACTTCTGTCTTGGTATGTCAGTTTTACAAATGGAATTCATTACATATATGTATACCATTTTTTTCTGAATCTCCGTTGTTGGAAGAGTGTCAAAACGAATTCAACTTTACACCTTCCATTCATGGTACCGATGAGATTGATGATTTTGGGGAAAAAGGAATTAACTTTAATTACGGATAATTTGAATAACTGGTATTCATCTCTCTCTCTGTTTCAAAATTCTGAAAAGTGTTAGACGGATCGGAGGATATTTTGAATAGAACTGGTATTCATCTCTCTCTCTCTGTTTCAAAATTCTGAAAAGTGTTAGACGGATCGGAGGATATTTTGAATAGAACTGATATTGGTGACTTTCTGTTATCACAGAGGTCTTCGTAGTGACTTGGGGTCTTCATATCATTGTCTTATATAGCTTGGATTCAAAATTTCCAACTTTTGAGTGAGCAGGATGGTTAAAATATTACCATGTCACGTCAATTTGTGTTGTTTCTTGTAATGTATCTTCAACTGTACTACTATAGTTTATATTGTTATGTTAGTGGCACTCTGCAAAACTAACAGCTATTCTGGCCATGTTTAAGTATGTGAGACTGAGATTTATAAGTTTCGTGCCCCTCTGAACATGGATATTTAGGTATAGGTATAATTGCCTCCAGTAAGTGACTGTAGGTGCTGAAACAAAAGTACATGTTTTCTTTTTATTTCTAGGGTTATAATAGGATTCATTTCTGATACATTTTACTTAATTTGAGTAAAAATTAAAATTAAATTGAAATAAATGTTCTGTCTGGTTATTTAAAAAAAATTCCATTTCTCAAGATAAAAGAAATGAAACTATTACGCATACATATTTTTATGTGGTAGAACCATATTACAATTATGCTTTGTTTTATATATATTTGTTAATATGATAACAGAAAACGAATTTAAAGTCAATATTGCAGCTAAATTACATACAGTTGTATATTTCTTTCTGGAAGAATTGATTTAACTTAAATTTGTAAGTATTTAAATAAAATGCACGTGATACACATTAATTTATAAAAACCCTAACTGAAGCTATTTATATTGATGGACAATGATGCTCTTCTTGTAATAATAGAATTATTTACTGAGTTAATGTCGCTATTACAGGTTATTAAAGAATTTATTTGGTGTATAATACTTCTGACGATCAGTGTTTTCAAAAATAATGTTAATTATTATGCAATGTCAATTTATTTGTGGTAATAATACCTCTTGGTTTTATTGAAATTGTTTAGTTTAATGGCTTCATTTAAGAATTTTTTTTCTTTGTTATATTTTGAATTTAAAATTAAATTTTCAAAAATGTCATTTCTAGCTTTAAGTAAGAAAATAAATAAGGAAAAAAAAAGGATTTAGATAAATAGGTTTTCATCTACTCACAGTAAATTGGCTCTAACTAGTTTGATTACGGTTAGTATTAGTTATAAAGAAAAATTCTCAAAAGACTTATTAACTGACGTTGTGGCTGATAAAAGTACGAAAAATTGGGAGTTGAACTGCAGAAACGAAAAGCAGATAGTAACTTCAATTACAGCTAGTCAGAAAAGATTAGCAATCAAGAAATTTTATCTTGAATTAAAATTTACTAGAAGTAATGTCGGTATAATTCAGAATGGGGATCAAAACTCCAGTAGTAAATCATTGGATGAAATTGTTCAAAAGGATTATATTACATGAAAAGTTACAGTACAACCATACAATCGTAAAAATTAGATTATCTCTTTTCAAGTATAAAAAAAGTTTTCCATAGCGAAATTGTTGGCAAAGAAAACAAAACTGAAAGTTTTGTTATTTATACCAGAAAATAAAATAGCAAATTCATTAGTAAATGTAAGGAAGGAAGTTTCTTTCAAATTTAGTGATTAAAATCATTTTTTGTTTAGGCGTTAGTAACCTATGACACAAGTAAAATTCTCAAAGGCACTTTACACTACTCTACAAATCTCAATTTTTTAGTGGATGGAATTTGATAACTTAAAATGGGGCTTATTGGACTAACATCTTCAGAATTATGGAAAACAACAATTACGGAATTATGAAAAAATCTGGATGATTATGCTAACAACAAATCGACAGCTATTTTAAACGATTGGATGTAAATGCTGGAAAGTTTAATTAAAGGAAATTGCATGTTCTCTGCTATCCACTTTTGGTTCTACATATCTATGTGAACAAATATTTTCTCATATGAAAAATATTTTTATTTTGCACAGTTGCTTTACAACTGAAGATTCAGAATCGTCTAAATTTAAAAGTCACTAACTATACTTCTGATATTTTCGATGGGAAGTACAGTGACGCAAGAACAAGTCTCACGTTAAAGTATTTTTTTTATTGAACTATATTGGAATACCTATATTTTATGTTACTTATTTCTTAGTTTAATAAATATGTTTAAAATATACATAAAACACACATAATATATATACAATCTGGATTTTTTATTTATGTCAAAGAAATAGTTACAGTTTATGTTGTTTATCTTTTTATAAATATAAATATCTATAAAAGATCCAAAATTAATATATAATGAAATTCCGAACCTTATATTCGTAATATCTGTTCTCTAACACGCTGCATACATTGCCACGGAAATCAAATTATTTTAAATTTTCCTACAGTGTGGCACCCTGACTCATGTTGGTAGGTTGGCTTAGCACGCTACAGCTTCCAGTTTAACGATCCCTGATATACAAGTTGTTTTGCAGATATTAAGTATCTCAAACACATAGATTTCCTCTCTATTTTGCAGTTATAAAATCCAACCTCCTCTTTACCATTTGTAATGCAAGTAATATGAAGACTTCAAAGCATGTCTATATGCATATATATGGTATTGTGAATCTCAAAACCTTTCCAAAACTTAAATAATTGAAAATGAAACAGTCGACAGTTTTCCATTTATGCTCCGTCTTTTCTCTAATCCCCTCAGAATGGAATTTGTAATAACATCTGGAGTTAGTCCTGAAAGGAATTGAAACAGTGAATTTTCTTCGAACCTCCAAATTATTATAAATGTGTTTTCATTTTAACTCTCTGCATTTACTGTTTCGAATGAATAGCCACAGGAAAAATATTCAAACAAACTCCAAAACTATTCATTTCTCTCATTCTTCCATTTTTTTAAAAAAATTAAATCGTCACAAACAGTTGAAAAAATATATTGTCATAGAAAATAGTTACTTATCTTTTGATGCATAAAAGTGTGAAAAGCTTTGACTAGATTTTCTTATTATCAAATGTCTTAGACGTTTTTTAAGAATAAGGAACACATTTTTGAATAATTGTACACAATCTAAACACAAATAAAGAAAGCCAAATAAAATTATTCTAAGCCAAATTTTGCAAAAAGCTGTTTTAGCCACCAGGAAAATGTATTCTTTAAAAAAAACTGAAATCCTTTGTATTATATACCCCTGCTCCAAATTCAAGGGTATTAAGTATAATATCGTTACTATCAAAGATTATCCCTTAGTTTAATAAAAAATGTCAATTAATTCAATTAAACAATTTACACATAAATATAGAGTGAAGTGAGTTTCTGAATAACTTCACAATATGTTTCACGAACAGGCCTATTCGCTTGTTCCATATGTTGGATTATTCATTTACGTTACTTGAAGTTCCTTCTGATTATCGTGATTAAAGACCAGAATTATATGAACTATCGAAGTAAACTATAACAAAGCCGGCATTGAGCTAAAATTCCATTCCCCACACCCGCATTAACAGGAGGATTTAATCCACGGCACATTTAATCCACATCAACATCCATTAAACTGTATAGAGAGCTTTGTCTTTAATAAGATATCTGCTTTTATGCATCTTAGTAAGGAATATTTTATCAGTAAAATAATATAAGTTTTAAGAAATATAAGTCTCAAAAGTGATTAGATGATCGAATTATTGGTAGCGCAAACAATGTTGTGGGCTAATAGTTCCATATATAAATAAAGCTGAAAGTTATAGGAACTGTCATAGAGTTCTAATAGAAAATACGTTTACTTGCATTTCTATGTACCGCTTGCCGAATGCTTATTTTTGACGTTACACGGAATTCGTTAAATAAAACCAATATGCCTCCGTATTGAATTTTAACCAAGGTCCGATGAATATATGAACTGGAATCTCACACTATATATTAGCCAATATGAGGCTTTAATTATTTGACATATTTAACGTACATGAAACGCTCCACACGACGAGTTTTTAATGCAAACATGATTCGAAACTATGAGTCATCTAAAACGCTGCCATAGTCACGATTCAATACTATAACTATTCGTCTACTCCAATTTATACATGTTAATTCATTTTTTTTACATTATCAGAAGTCGCATAGAGTTTTTTTTTTAGGAGAAACCCTGATAGTTCTACAGTAAAACAAATACGAATTACGGAAAACGAAAAATCAAAAACGTATACACAGTCGAGCATATTTTTGTGCGGTCCTTTTTCATGCAATTTTATTTTTGGGTGACCGCATAAAAAAATTTCTGCAGTATTTCGACGAATTGGCTTGTTAAATTAAGAATTCATGAAATTTTTGAACATTTTTTGGGCGGTTATTATTATGCGGTTTTTATCAACCGCACAAAAACAAGTTCAACTGTAGTTTCTAATATTGATTTAAAAATATTATATTGAAATTGCCCACATTTAATCGGTGACCGATCTTTTTTTTATATCTTTAAGTTACATTTAATAGGATTTATGCTAATATTTATTCCGTGCCAATATTCCATACAACACGCCTTTGCAGTGGCTGGACAATTAAGATCGCGAATTTCGTGACTGGCGATATATATATTGCATCGAGTGTACCCGAATACTGATTCCATTAACGGCTCAAGGATCAACGGAATTAATAGGTCGTTTAAAGGAATTGATCCCTGAAATTATGAAAATGTAATACTAGATCAATTATTATCCCAGCCATGGCTTGCAATTTCAACAAATTATAAATATTTGCGTTTTGCATCATTTCGTGACTATTTCGAAACCTTACTGGATGTATTGAGCAATATTCTTTATATTCTATTAATGAGACTGTTTTTACAGGATATGTGATTTCAAGCTTGCGGTTTTTTTTTTATAAATTCATTAATAGACATTCACCATTGGAACATTGCTTTCGTGGCATTAAATTTCAATTGTAAAGATAAAAAAATATATATATGTCATCCATTGATGTGTGTGTTTGTGCAATAAAACAGACTAACTTTTTAATGATTCAAAAATGACATCGTATATCGTTACGATTTCTTATTGAAATGCAAGTTATTATGCTTGCAGTTGTACAAATTAACTTTGAAAAAAAACTATAATATCACATAGGATAAATTTTAACGTTTTTTTTTTAAGAATTATTTCAGTCTTAAAAAACCAAGCTAAAAAGTTCTAAGAAACGACATCTTCTTTTTCGTGAGAGCGCACATTTTTCAATGACAAAAGTCATTTATTCAGCACTTACTTGTGACTTTGCTAGAAAACGATTATGTTTTCAATGCAAATTCAAATCATAATGCAATTAGTTGCCAACCTGTAAATTAAACAAAAAGTTACTAAGATTGGTGAGTGATATCCAATTTTTTTTAAAAAAAAGTTGTTACAAATCTATACGGAACTTTATTACTAACCTTCTGAGTCGTCTTTTTTAGGGAAATTTAATTCCCTACCTATTTCCAATCAGCTCCAAAAAGAGGACGGGATTCCTTGTTATGCAGATTAGATAAAGTAAAGTTAAACGGAATCGTAAAGTTAGAGCAGTAGGAGAGAGAGATTGAAGCAGAAAGTGATAATAGTGAAGTTAAATTTATAATTGAAGATTTCTTGTTGGATAATTTAATCTCAAGAAGACTTGAGATTCAGTGTGGTAAATATTGATTTATATTTGAAGTCTCATTAAAGATTTATATTAGGAGCGAGATTAAAGTTAAATGTTCAATAAGAACATTATAGAATATAATTCTGGGATCTCTTATCGTGGTAATCTCTGCGTGATCGATATTCTAATTGTTAATTAATTGGACCATTAAATATTTAAGTTAATTTAAAGGAAATACCCTTGTTTAAACCTCATATAGCTATTTCTTGATATATTTGTTATTAAAAGTCTTTGATTCTATTTTGGAAAGATCACCAAATAAAGAAAGTTATTTATAAAAATGGCTACTGGTTCTTATGTGACTCCAATTTATTCTCGTTCTCAAAGTGAGGTCCAAGGGGACCTTCACAAAGTAACCGCTAAAATTTTAGAACAACCCCAATTTAGAAAATTACAAGGAAATAAAAAAATAAAATATCTATATTTATATATACTAATACAAAGATCATTAATTTATTAACTAAAAACGATTTTCCCTCTTAATATTTATTTTTCCTCCACCGTACATATTCGAATATAAATTTAAACAACTTATACTTTTTGAGAAAAGTCATCTCATGTTTTTTAATTTATGGTCTTAGCACGATGGACTGTCCATTCTCTCCATTCATATCAATACACGGTGTCTCAGGATTGTTGGGAGAAACTGTAAGGGGGGGCATCACAAGGATTCAGACTTGCATAACAACCCATGTTCGAAAACGTTTTTGTTTAGCGCTAAGCTTGTTCAAAAGAGCGTTAGAGGAAACTGGCATGCATTATCGCAGTCATTTGAGATATCACTCGCAAAGGAGAATGGAACAGTGTTGGGATCACTAGCTGGCAAATCTGCACACTTACGGATTGGCCGAAGGAAATGCATGAGCAGCAGTAATATTGCATCACGAAAGGTATCCCCAGAAAGATGTACTGGGCTGCCAGATCTGTATTAATTCGCATTACAGTTTGCGACGGTACTATTTTAAGATCGTATGAGTTTCTCATTGAAAATCACGATGGACTCGGCTCCGAGATAAAACTACACAGCAGTGACGACTTGTACGCAGGCACTCGGATTCCTTCGAACGGTATCCAACAAATTTTTTTATGCTGAAATTTAGTTACTCATGTGTGTGTCCCCCTTCACTATGCCTATAATTGGAATACAAATTCGGCATTCAGGAGAATCACTATTTGAGACATTTTGCGAGAGAATCGTTCTTCTGCGTGAACATTTCCCTCTGGCAATATGTAAACCAGGGGCATATCTGACAGTTCGGTGTTCATAAAAATTTCCATACTCCTCAGCGGGTGTTGACGGCTAAAATGACTGCAGTAATGAAAGTCAGTTTCCTCCTATGCTGTTCTAAACCACGTCCGATAGCTCTGAACGAAAATATTTTAAAAATGGGTTGCTATGTAAATCTGAATAATTGTGATGTCCCCTACAGACCCTTAAAGTTTGTGCCGTCAATCCTGGAGTACCCTGCATGTATATTATATATACAATATATGTATATAATATATATATGCAGGTAGATTATATATATATATATATACACTGGTGTGCAAAAATCAAGGACGAGACGGTTTTTTCAATATAACTTTGTACAAATGATTTCCAAATCAACACATTTAATACCGTAAGATCCCCAATACGTAAGTACATGTGTAATGTAAACCACACTTACTAAAAGAGAAATCAGAGGGATAAAAAGAAGCTTGATTGAAAAAGTAGCATGGAGCGCAATGCGACTGAAGGCCGAAACATCCCTGTGATGGGTGTCCAGCAAGAAACATCCAGTCTTTAGTAGGGGATATGATCTCCCCTGACTGCTAGGCAGGTTTCACAGCGTCTGCCCATGCTGAGAATGAGGGTGTCAATGAGTTGTTGAGGCATTTCTGCCCATTCGTCTTGTAGCGCCAATCAAAGCTCCCGAATCGTTACTGGTGGTAAGGTACGAGCTGCCAAGCGTCTGCCTAGAAAATCCCATACATGCTCGATGGGATTGAGATCCGGAGATCGTGCCGGCCACTCCATACGTTCAATATCCTTACTCTCTAAGAGCTGTTCTGCAGCTACTGTGCGATGACATGGTGCATTGTCGTCCATGAAAAGGAACTGCAGATCCATAGCGCCTCTAAAAAGACGCACATATGGAAGAAGAATCTCGTTACAATAACGGGTCCCGTTGACTGAACCTGCGTCGAAGATGTGAAGGTCTGTACGACTACCAAGCATGATGCCTCCCCAAACGAGAATACCGCGACCTCCATACCTGTCCCTTTCAATGATGTTCGGGGGATGTTTGCGGCTTCCCCACTCTCTCCAGATGAGTATGCGATGAGAATCGCTACTCAAACTGAATCTGCTCTCATCTGTAAAGAGTACTCGTCCCCATTCATTGTCTCTCCAATTCCGGTGTTCCCGGCACCACCGCCTTCTCCGATGGGTAGGCGTTAAAGGTACACACCGTACAGGGCGTCGTGCAAACAGACCACCACCGTGCAGTCTTCTGGCCACGGTAAAACGCGATATCGGTCGTCCAGTCGCCTGTGTCTATCGATTTCTCCCGCTGTCTGCCGCCTGTTTCTTCTGGCCTGTAAGACAATGTACCGGTCATCTGCGGGTGTGGTTCCTCGTGGAGGACCACTACTGAATCCCCGGATAGCTGTTCCTGTAGTTTGAAATTGTCTCCAAAGTCGTGAAACGATGCTGTGAGCAATTCCGAACTCTGCAGCCACACTTGTCACACTGCGGCCTTCCTCCAACTTCTCCCAATGATTCGACCTCGGGTAAAAGTATCTAGATGTCGTCTAACAGATTGATTATTCACCATTTCTTGCTGAGGCAGCAACTCGGTGTGATTTTAACTGCTATACGGCGTGCAATCTCTTTGCCAGAAATACTGTTCTTACACCGACAACATGCTTTATACTACTCAGACACTCCCCCATTACGTCTACCTGCATATCTGCGCATGTGCTACCGTACATCACCTTACTTAATCTCCTGATTGGTCTTTCTGTCCGCTCTGCCTCTTCGTTCAGCTGATATGCTAATTTTTCGACTTCGTCCTTAATTTTTGCACACCAGTATATATATATATATATATATATAGATAGATAGATAGATAGATAGATAGATAGATAGATCAGATCAGAATAAGATATATAGATAGATAGATAGATATATAGATAGATAGATCAGATAAGAATAAGATAGATCGATCAGATCAGAATAAGATAGATATAAATCAGAATAGATGGATATAAATCAAAAGAGATAGATATAAATCAGAAGTACCCAATTAATTTTTTTAATAGTTATAAGAATAATGCTATTTAAAATAGTAAGGATTAAAAATTCTGAGATTGATAATAGTTTATTACTATAAACTTAAAAATTTCATAGTTAAAGTTATTTCCATATTCTAATATTAGATAAAATTTCTTATTATTTTATTCATATTTACTCTAACGTTTCTAAAGTTATGCTATAATTTGTAACTCTTATTAATTTTTCTTTCCATTCTTTTAATAGTTTTGTTAAGTGCTGCTTTTCAGCCATTTACATGATTTAAATCTGCATTAGGGTCCAGAATCTGGCAATTGCTTATTTCATGCACTCAGAGTTAGCGCGGGCTCAGCATTTTTTATGTGCAATTTTTAGGTAAATTACCTGTATCTTATAATGGATTTAGATATCCCTATTCATTATTTTCTATAGGTTTTTGCTCAATATTATTTACATAAAGGGGGAAGGTTGACTGGCCAAAAAACTTGTTCAACCCTACTTTTATATAAATTATTTTATATATTAGCTGTCCTAAGTCAGCAATGTGTATAATACTGCAGCATCCATTTTATATTTTTTAATCACGGTTGATCATATGTCCTTCATTGTGTTATTTTCCTAATGTCTATATGTTTTTCGAATGTGATTGTTGGATGCTATCTCTTGTTTGTAGAGAATAAGATTATAGAAAGATAGATATAGATATAGGTATAGACATAGATAGATATACATATACATATATATATATATATACATATATATATATATACATATAGATAGATAGATAGATTGATAGAGATAGATAGATCGATAGATAGATATAGATAGGTAGATTAATATAGATAGATACATACATATATAAACATATACAAATACACACACGTATATATATAGATAGATAGATAGATATAGATAGATAGATATAGATAGATAGATAGAAATATGATAGATTATTTATACAAAAACAAGAAATAATAGATAAAGAACATAACAAGAAATTACGTAATAAAAATATGAAAGCTGAACATGAAGAACAAAAATTATAGAGAAATAAAAAAAAACTACAAAAAAAGAAGAACCTAGCGAGTCAGAAAGCTATTTCGGACTTAGGACCGAATAAGTGGGGTTAAACTAGTTTGAAGGCGCCAACCTTCCCCCTTTGCAACTCGGTAGGAAAACCAAATAAAATAAACAAAGCTTCAGAGAAAGTATAACTCAGAGAGCATGATAAAACCAATCACTACTATTATGTAACAAACTCTCCCAAACTCTTAATGCAGAAAATCACAAAATAATTATATAAGAAAAGTAGAAAAATACTAGAACAATTACATAAGAAAAGTATCTTTCAAAAATAATTTAACAAAATTTCTTTACTCACAAAGCTTTTACGAAGAGAAACAAGCATCTTGCCATTAATGAAAGTCAATTATTCACCAAGTTAAAAAATTCGAAAAAACATCAAACATCTTTTGAGCTGACTTTTAAACTAGCCAGCAAAGACAAGTATAGAATGACGACAATCAAATATGGTAAAATTTGAATTGGTTGATTGTCAAAAATGTAAATTTGCTAGGCTCTAATTTGGTTGGTTGTCAAAAATGTGTAAGATGTTTAAGATGTGTGTGGAAAAAATGTAAACTGTGATATGAGAGTTTTATGATATAATCTTCACAGCAAGACCACTAACATGCTGACTTTGAAAACCTATTGTTGTGTGGGGGATTTGGAATTCGAAGTAGCAAGACGGTTAATGTATTTGTGATGAATATAAGATCTCAAGAAATTAAAAGGGTATTCATGATCTAAACAACATTGAAAAATTTTTTATATTATTGTATTTATCTATTTTGTGGGTAGTTAAGTTATCATTTCTAAATAAAAAATTCAAAATGATATTTCTGTAAATTGATATATGAAAATTACTGTTCCATACAGGAATTTTAATTATATGGAACTTAAATGAATCTCTTTTGTCAAAAATGTTACTGACTACATTATTGTTAATAAGATGCAAGTCTAAATCCAAGAATTCCACCCTATTAGAGTTGAAGTTAGTTTTAAGGAGCTTGAGATAATCAGGGTAGAATGTAATATTTGGTTTGTATTCACTATTTTTACCAAAAATTATTATATCATCTATATAACGATAAATTAAGTAAGAATCATTTATAACATGATCTATTTCAAAAAAATGTAAATATAGGTTCGCTAAACAATTACTAGCTGGACCACCCTGAGGTAATCCTTTGATCTGTTTATAAAGATTATGATCAAATATAATGAAATTTTCTTTTAAAATGAGGTTAACAAGAATATCAAATTTTTCTTTTTCATTGAAGTATATAATTCATATTTATCATAAATTAACTGAAGAACCTTAATCATATCGTCAATATCTATAGAATTAAAAAGGTCCTCGAAATCAAAACCATGCATAGAAAAAATCAACATATCCTTAGTAACTCTAGCAATCTCTAAGCTATTTTTAATAATTGCCGTATTTTGTAAATTATCAATTAGATTTTGAAGAAGAGATTGCAAGATCTTCCCAGACTTCGTGATATATGTATTGTATCCATTAGTGATACTACGGAATTTTATAGGGCTTTTATGAAATTTTGGTGTTAAAAAAATACTTGGATATTTAATATTATTTAGATGAATATTCAGTCTTTTGTTCAAAGCTAAAAGACGATTATCATCTTCTCTATTATTGTGAATTGATTTTTGAAATGAATTATTATTTAAAATGTGGTTACTTAATATTTTACTTAATATATATATATATATATATATATATATGACTGAATGGCATTTTTGCCACTTTGTGAAAAATACTACCAAAATTTCACACAATCAAAACATCACAAATCCAGTCCAATGCTTCACTATCATTCCTAAGTGTTCCGAAAACCAAATATAAGGAAATAATCTTCAACTTTACATTTTTCTTTGAATGGAAAAATAATGTAATTGAAATTTTTAAAATATAACAGAATTTTGCATGGAAAACAATTGAAAATGTGCCTTTAAGTACAAAAAAAGTTTTAAGAAATGCAGCTCATTTAAGCTAGAACAATATCCGATGAGTTTAAAATACAGAACTTAAGATTTATTTTTTTCCCATCTGAAACTCTCACATATATCATGAGTGTCGAATTGTGTAATCATATTTCAAGACTTTTTAACCCAAAAAATGAAAAGATGAAGAGCCGACAAATACTCATTACTCAAGAGTCAGAATTTCAGCCTGTCTCTTACGACTGACAGCTAATTTGTAACTCGCACCTAGAAAAGAGGAAGGGAATGAATACGGATAATAATAAAGTGGGCGGCTGCTTTTTATGCCACTTTTGGTAGATAAATGCGTTTAAAAACGTTTATGTAAATAACAGTCCCTGTCAAGGAACAGATGGAGAAGAAAATTCCATCCAGACATGTCTGAATTGAACTGTTTTTCTTTCGTTAGAGAGAAAGAGAGAATGTAGGAAAAATATAATTCTTTTTTGTTTGGTGTTCTTTAATATATTGAATCAACAAGAAATGACAGTTCAAACAAAGACATATATCGATAATTTATTGTTTTTATTTTTTTGAATCAAGAAGAATTTTTTAATTAGAGGACTAAATTTGATTAAATAATTCTAATAGACAAACACTCAATAGAGACAAGTCCATACGTTATTTTTAGTAATAAAAGTGTTTATTCGAGATGAATAACAGAAATATCTAGCAATCTGAGAAGAAAATAATATAATGAGCGTAACATAAATGGAAAACATCAGTTAACAACTGAATTAATTTGCGATCACGAAATTTTTACTACGCTTATGTTCGACGCATTCAAAGTTAATTAATAGTTAATACCAAGATATAAAAAAAACTGTTTTTCTAAAAATAACTAAAGATTTCAATGTTAAATTCAGTCCATTCTTTCCAACAATAGCATCAGAGAATAATACTTCATATAAAACTGAAAAAGGCATGTTTATTAATAGTTTGAAATACTTCCCTTCCAGAAACGAACTAAAGTAGTATTGGTAAAACAAAAGAAATTCATAATAGGTGAATAAATAAGAATAAGAACGAAACTAAACTTATTACTTGTGTGTGAGTGTGTTTCATACAATGGAGATGTATTAAAAAATGCTACTGCTATCAATAAATACTTTAAAAAAAAAACTTAAAATTCCTTATTTGTCTCAAAATTGCAAACAAAGTATGTTGTTCAGTTTCAAAAAATGTGACCTTAATTAAAAAACCAGTTCCTGTTTATCAAATTTCATGGAAAAATAATTAGAGCTTATTCCTTCTTTTTACTACACTCTTAAGAAAATATATCACCAATAATCTCAACTCCTAAAAGAGATGCTAATTAAACAAAATGCGGAAGATGTGTTTGTACACCTGAAAGATGACTTATAATTAAATTTAAATTTAAACAAATGAGACTTATGTTATTAGATTCACTATGCATAAATATACACAATTGACGTTTACTTTTTTAAATTTCACTTGATTGAATGTAAATTTCTTGTACATTACATATCCTCCACACAACACACACACACACACACAGATTGTGTGCACTGTGAGATAGAGTTTAGTCAAAAGGGAATTTTAGATGAAGGAGTATCAGCATCTCACTGAGTTTTAATGAAGTCGTGTAATAAAGACATGAGAAAGTGCATTTTCTTTTCACGATGTTGAAAAAGAACTTCGCAGGAGTAGATTTATTACACATGAAGGAGCAGTGGTCAAGTATCCTGAGTCAATAGCTTAAAAAGTAATTTCTCAAAATGACCGAGACCTGGTCACACATGGCCGCAACTGAAGATGATCTCCATATTTGATTTATGTATCAAATGCATTGTACTGCATCATCAACAGAAATTTGAGTTCATATTGACAAAGCCAACTGCAGCAGATAAATTACTTGAGGGACAACTACGAGCAAGGCATCCTGTGTCATTTATGCAATTTGCTTCACACCACTGCTATATGTGACTTCAATGGTATAAAGCTAGCTATATCAATGGAAGACGAAGTTCTGATGTGTTGTGTTCTAAAATAAGAACAATCCTTGTCTTGATGCCAGTGATGTTCGTACGTTTGTTAGTAGAAGTCCTTATTAGGCACACTTGGTCTACGCCAGAAATTAGTATTTGCAGATTGATTCCCTATGAATTAAGAGCAATCTTGCCATTACCCGACGCAAAATAGCAATTTTGAACGTCAGACTGGTGATGGAACCATTTGTGGTGTTATTTTTTGTCAATTCTCCAGGAGACATTTTGCATCAGTCGAATACTCGTCTCCATATTATTTTTATTTCTCAAAGGGCTTTAAAGAGTTTTGGTGTGTTGGTATGATCTGTACTATCACCAAATCTTCCTCCCATCAAGAGTATTTGGAACATTATTGAGGAAAAATCCAATGCCACCCAAAAACAAAATTGTCCATTGAGATTTGTTTGATAAAGTGCAGCAATCATCGAAATCAGTTCCACAAAATGACACAAGGCACTAGTACACTGCTTCTCAAAGTTTCAATATTTACGACCCAATATTCAATCATAATTTTCATCGCCCCCTCACACATGAACAATGTACTGAATTCAATAATACCAAACTTTGATGCTAAAAATACGATACGACTTTAACCTCTTAAGTGCCCCCGGCGTATATAAACGTCTTGATCAGTCAAAGCATTAATTTCTCCAGACGTATATATACGTCTTTACAAAGTACTATCTTTTTTGTGCACAGCTATCCATAAAATTATTTCGAAGGTTTTGGAATGAAATAAAAGGATCTTGACAATGTTTACGAAGGATTTAGTTATTTCAGGTTTTTTTGCTTCGTTATCCTTCACCTCCCCCAATATACGCGCGAAAACGTGTGGAAACCCCTGTTGGCATCGGGACGCTAAAAGTTTAACTAAAGTTTTGTTTTATATATACTTTTTGCACATAATTATATAAATGACAATCCCATCTGGTTACTGGTAATTTAAACGTTCTTAACTTAGTATTGTTAAATTAATTATAAAACACATTGTGTAGCACTGATACATTTATAAGTGTAATATATCAGTGTAAATGTGTATTTTATTTTTTATTATGTCAGAATGTATTTTGTATGTTTACTTTCAGTAGATTAATTTTTTTTTCAAATAATCTTCTGTATTCGACTTTTCAATGTGCTCGTGCCCCTTCATACAGTTGTCACGCCCCCCAATTAGGGAGTGCCCAAAGTTTGAGAAACACTGCACTAGTACAATACAACTCATGCATGTTTGTTTGATTTCATTTAAAGTCGTTATGATTATAATGGTTACTTATGCACTACTACTTCGCATCTAAAATGGATCTTCTTGTGTACATTTTATCCTTGCCCTTATAATAAAATAAATATGATACTTAGACAAATATTTTACCAAGATTTGAAGCCTTAACTTTTCATTTGCTTAAATTCATTTTCTGCACATAAAACATGTAGATACAGACGGAACGTAAATATAATACTATTGAATTTATTGATATTGAAAATTAAAATACTTTTTTACTTTCCCTTAATAAATTGTAATTAAAAAAGCGATTAAAGTTAATAAAAATCGAAAACATAACTGTAAATGAAAAAAAATAATTAAGAAAATTTGAAAACGTCAGGAAATAATCGATTCATATAACTATTAGGGTATACATTTACAAAAATGAAAGAATTAATAACCATAATAAATGTATCAAGAATCTCAACAATATTGAGAAAAAAATCATTTGCCTTAATGTTTAAATATTTTCCCCCGAATAACTAAAATTTTTATACTAAATATTTAATTTTATGTAAATTGCCTAAAGTAGAAAACATCCAATAGTTAATTTATTTTAAAATATTTCATTAGTTTCGAAAATTATTTTATGACAGGGATTTTTTTCCACAGTCTTTGGCTATACATAAGTAACAAGTATAATTAATATTTATACCCATCATTTGCAATGTAACTTTTTCATAACTTTTATAGTAAATAGTTTATTTTGTTAATTTCGAAAAATAATAAATTATTTTTGCAATTTAGTATACAATAATTATTTAATGTAAAATGTTTCCATTTTTTTTATAATGAAGCATTATACTAATTATGGCATCACTAATTTTTTGAAAAACTGATTCACTGGTTAACACAAGTCTTGTTTCCTTTGTTTTTATTTCTGTTATTAGGTATTTCTGTGGCCCTCATTATGAAAAATATACTAGGAGATTGCTAACAGCTTTACTTTTTGAAATATACAGTTTTATTATTTTGATAAAAAATACAGAAAATTAATACATTATGTTAACAAAATTTCTATTAAATACAATGAAATGATCTTTTATAAGATTTCCTTGAATGAACGATTTTAGGTAGATCTCGTTTCAAGCTCCAGTAGTAGTCTGCCATCATATGTGAGTCTCACCGCCCCTGATAACGCTCTTCCATGTCCGAAGATCCTGATGGAAACTTTCACCCTGCTCTTCACTGAAATCACCAAGATTTTGTGGAAATCGGTCTAAATGCGAGTGCAGGAAGTGGATTTTTATGCTCATGCTGCACTCTAGCTCTTTCAAATTCGATAGCATGGACTCAACAAGTTCCACTTGGTCATCAGATCTCTTTGCCTAGGAAATTACGCAGAACCAAAACAAATGAATTCCAAGCTTTGGATTCGATTTCAGTCATTGATTTGACAAAATTAGAATCTTTCACGAGCTTCCTAATCTGTGGCCCATCAAAAATACCAGCTTTCTATTTTTCTATACTTAATTCTGGAAACTTGCGTGAAAGAAAATTGAAACATTCGCCACTTTTATCAAGCGCCTTCACGAACTTTTTCATTATGCCGAGTTTAATATGAAGTGGTGGAAGTATGATGCGGTCTCGGCTAACTAAAGGTCTGTTTATCACATTTTTGGTACCACCTTTTAGCCTTCCTGTACTGGCTAGACTTTTTGCGACCAATGGTGCTGTTTATCACGACTTTCCCAGAGACACATGAAACAAGGGAGCTTCGTGTATCCCCCTTGTTGACCCAAAAGAAAGTTAACCATTTTTAGATTAGCACAAATGAACCATTTGTGGTCTTGATACTTAATTGTTTCCATAATTAGCAATGTTTGAGTATTCTTCTTTTAAAGTCCCCGAATGTGCGATAGGTATAGATCCGTACTTATTACCGTTATTAAGCAAAACACATTTTAAACTTCTTTTGCTGCTATCTATGAAAAGACGTCAATCACTAGGTTGGTACCTTTTTAATCCCATATGTTGCAATAAACCATCAACATCGTTTCAAAAAACTAAATCCTTCTTTTGAGAAAAGAGCGGTAACAGATTTTCTTTTTCTCGAGTACGATAAAATGTAATGTTTGTTTCCGGAGTAAGCAAATTTTATTTTCTTTTAAATGAGATGCTAATATTTCAGAAGTTTCTTTCGGTAAGTTCAGATCTCTTACTAAGTTACTTAGTTCTTTCTGATTAAATGGTTGAGGTTCTTGGCTAAATTTGCAATCTGAATCAGAATTTTTACTTGATGTATTTCGTTCGGGATCACAGGGATTTGGATCATTAGAAGATTTAGATGTGCTGAGTTGTACCTCTCGTGATTTTAATTGAGATCGTTGAGCAGAAGATATTTTAAGATATGACCACTCATTTCGATTTCCAGGGTTAATTCCGTTAATTTTCACAACGCAGAAGTAGCAGTCGTCATGGTGGTTTTGAGGTTCTCGCCAAATCATGGGTGTTTCGAACATTACTGCATATCTTTTCTCTGGACCATAATCGTAGACATACCACACATTTCTGGCATACAATATGAGGAATCCACGTCTTGTCCTGATTACACAATTTTATTTTAAAGTATTGATGATACGCAGTTTTCACAAAGTCCGATATAGGTTTTCGATATTTTGCAAATACATATTCACCACAAATATAGCAAAAATAATCAGGATTAAGCACACAACATCTTTTTGACGAAGCCATATCTAAAAACGCAAACAAAATATACTTCAGTGTTCAATAAAAAACGCAAATCTAAGTAAAAGTAGTAAATGAGGGTAGTTAACTATAACTAAAAACAAAAGCTGTTAGAGAAAAATTTATGCCATGTTTAAAAAATACGCGACAATTTGAGATGGAAACAAAAATATTTTTTGTTGACCAGTGTTATATATCTGAAAAATATTTTTAATCATCTTTTTTAACTTTAATCCCATACGTTATGCCATTTTTTTTTATAATATTTCAACAGGATTTTTGTGTTAAAAAGCTTGGTAAAAGTTCTAGAAGGAAAAATCTAATGTTGCAGAATGATTGCCAAAATAATCAATTATATTAATCATTATATATCAAATATATAATGATAATATAAGAATATATTATATATATATATATATATATATATATATATATATATATATATATATATATATATATGTAATTCATTTTTCCCCTACCTTCGTAAATAAAGTAAGGAAATATATTATGTAATGTTTGTAACGGTCTCCCCCTAGTCAAAAAATCTAACTCAGAAGGCTCTGTACTTGTAAAATGGTAACTCAAACCCAAATTGACATGAAAAAAACACTTAAAATAATCACAAATGCAAGTAATCGACTAGCTTTGAGTTGGGCAACTAGTGCTCCGCAAAGATTTTTCATGTGGTCCACCAAGACAGAAAATCCGCTTCAAACTTTCCCGTGCCAGATCAAGCTTTCGTCTTGTATTTACAATATTAGAAAAATGAAACACTTGAAAGTTTTCTACTAAAAGGTCATCTGCAAAATTTAGAGGACGAGGTCAAAAGAAAATTTCAGGATATTAAGAAAATTGAGCTTAAATTAAATTTGCTCTGTTATCCCAATCCAGCAAATATTGATAAAGCACCTCAGGAGCTACAAATTGAACTTATTAACTTGAATTCAAATCAAAGTGTGAAGAAAAGGCTTTGTGCGATGACATTGAGAGAATTTACAAATCTTTGCCACCTGAAAAATGTCTACGTATGAAATAATTTGCAGGGAAATTGTTCTTCATATTTTAGTCGACATATATTTATGAGCAAAGATTTTCTTGGATGAAGATCAACAAGTGTCAATATAGATACAAGTTGGCTGACAAAAACTTAGAGGTTGTGATTAGAATTTAAACAAGCAATCTCATTCCTTATTTAACCCGCGATCACTCGCGCGGGGTGTTCTGTACACCCCAGCAACAAGAAATTCCTCCCTGGATTCTAAAGAGAATGCGCTGAACCAAGATTTTTTCTGTGGCTGCACATTTTAGGTCATTGAACCTTCAGGCTTGATGTAATCCATCTTTCTCGAACGATTGGAATGAAATGACCTTCAAAAGTTTATCTGGGGGCCGGAGAACTCCCACGAGAAGTTGCACATATGTATACAGTCTTTTCTGAATGTTTGGAAAATGATTAAAATATTAGTTTTCTACTTTCTACTATCATTATCTCATTAATTATAAAGTATATTTATTACTAGTATATACGTTTTACTAGTTTATGAAAAAATATTAAATTATGTGTTTTAAAATGAAAATTTTGTATGTTTAGTTTAAATTACTGTAAGTTTCATTTGTAAGCAATAAATTTAATAATTTTATTTGTATAATATAAAAGAAACATCGTGTACTTTATAAATATGTGTATCTCATAATGACTTAATTTTATTTTCATAATTAAATGCACGTGTTAAAAGTTTGGGGTGTTCTCTACACCCCGCGAATAACGACGGTATCAAAAACAGGCGCGGGTGACCGCGGGTTAAAAAATATAGAAAAGTATAACAGGGTACTCATTTTTTTCATCAATATTATTATTATTTTCTCAAATTAAATGTGCTTGAATCTGAAGAGAATATGAAATTAGCACAATAAATAAAGTAAACAAAACTTGGATTATTTTTTTATAATGAATGCAATCATTTTTAAAAAGTGCAGCCTTCCAGTACTCTCCCCTCCACAACGTGGCCCGCAAGCCAAAATAAGTTGCCTACTCTTGAATTAACATTTTATTGAATTATTCACCTACTTAAAAACATGAAGGAAAGAGTATTTTAACTATTTAATTCTAAATAATTAAAATACTCTTATGCGTGAATACTATAAGATGATGTTGCCAACAAATTGATGATGCGCATTTTCGGAACATACAGTTAAATCCGAATCAGAACGAAAATTAGTCACACAATCATAACAAGGAAATTCCTTCAGTGGTAAATACATGGCTAGGTAATGGCAAGGAATCGCTATTTAGCTGCAGAATAAACATCATCTTATACAGGCAGTGTAAATATTAGAGTACTTCCTAAACCACGTGAACCTCTCGCTTTGTGTACTAAAACTTATCTGCATATCCCGTTTCTACTGTACGAGAGAGAATGTGGAAGTTAAACTTTCAATAAATCTTTAAAGAAAACAACGCGAAGTTATTTCTGAGAGAAAAGTATCATGAGATACTCGTTCAGTATTTAGATTTATGAATTAAATATACATAATAGAAAATTCTTAATTTGAAAAATGACTCATAGAAGAGACATAAAAAAGGCTTTATTCACACAAAGCATACGGAATTCTATTTAAAGAATTCTACTGTGCAGATTATGTTAGTATTGTAGTGCGTTAGAGGTTAAAGATTAAACTAATAATGGTGAATTCGAGATTCAATTCTGTGAAGTATTCTTAAGTGTAACAACTATTTATTAATTTAAATTAGGTTAAACAAAGACAAAACATATTGTTAACAAAAATAAATGACAAAGGACATGGATGGTTTTTCATAACATCTACATTCTACATCCTTTCCTCACCCGCACTTTATATGGTCACTATACGGAGCTTCTTCTGTTTGCAACAGTCAGTTATGGTTATTAATCACAAAAGAGGTTATAGTATATGTAAATTTAGACATCTTGCAATCGAAATTAAGCGAATAGAATAGGCGCTGACTGATCAGTATCTAACGTATGAAATTATGTAAGACATTACTCACGAATAGGAATAATCATAACATCAATTATCCTTAATTAAATGAATCATCAGAAGTATCAGTTACTAGTGATAATTTGAATCCCTAATGATGTAACGTTTACTACAATTTTCTTATAGATCGAAAGACAGCGGGTTATATGTTGCTCAGTAAAAAGGAAAAAAATGCATTAGTACACGCGTTTTTCATTGCTTTTACGATTACCTCAGTATATCTTTGTACAATTACATTGAGAACCAATAAGACAAAGATATTGGAATTAAGATATAATGTATAAAATGAAATATTAGGAAATAACTCTATCTGAGATAATATTATGCATTAAAAATAATTTTAGGTCATGCATATTGATTTAGTAATAAAATATTTGTTTCAGAATTCCATTTCTAGGAAAGATAAACATTATGAATGCATTAAAATAGGGCAATCGTTCTAAGGTTTTTCTCATTAAAGTAAGAATTCAAAACAAACAAAATTAGACATGACACAAGTGTCGTGTAGAACTTAATAATTAACTTCGAAAGCATCTGTATAAAATACAGAAAATCTATGTGAGTATCATATCTATAAATGTTTCAAATAATGTAAAGTGATACTTTTTAAGTATTATTATTATCATTCTTACGATTATATACTTCATTGTATTGAATATTGTTTAACAATACTATTGTATGCATTTACACTTGACAGAAAATTTTCAGGAACACTTTTAGGGTATTTCCATTGGGCTCTCTCTTTCACTCTTTCTATTTTTGCACTATTTATAGCTACTATTCATTCTCTGTTTTACATTATAAATAGAATGATTAAACTAAATAATTTGTTTTGTGTTACAGAAAACTTTAGTTACATTATATGAAATATTCCAAGACTTTTAAATATATTAAATGCATTAATATTTATAAAAACAATTTATGTATGTTAAATGTATTTATCTATACAACTAAAAATTCGATAGCGTTCTTTTTTATATAAATATTAGTCAAACTACACTTTAAAAATTTCAATTTTCTTTTTACATATAAGGATATTTAAAGCAGTGTAAACTATTTTCTCAATGTAATCAAATATTTTAAGTTATCAAAGTAATAAAAGACAAAAAAATAATTGCTTAACATCCGAATAAAAAGTCACGCAAGAATTTGAATGTTTTGATTTTTATTCAATAATGTGGATTGTTGTTGTATGTGTGAGATATTTTCACAAAAGCGAAGTGTACCTCTATTTAAATAAAATCCTAAGCTTCATTTAAAATTTGTAAACATCGCCAACTGGATATTCGTCTAGTAAACAGAGTTTAATTATCAGACTAGGATGATTAGTCATAACTCTTTACTTAAAAATGAAACATACATTATTATTATGCAATTTTTGTTACAAAAAATGAATAAACTCTTTAAGTATCATAAACACATAGGTGTGTTTTATCAGCACATATATAAATAAACATTATATATTTCTGTAAGAAACGCTTAAGAAATTATGTTTCTATTTTTACAGCATTTGACATTCCTGCGCCTCCTAACAAATGACATTAATATTCATCTTATGTTACTTCAGAAACAGGATAACTTAAATTAACCCTTGGCTTCTACTAACCATTTTGAGAGTTTCTTTTGTTTCTGTTCTTTTTTTCTTTGTTTTGTACTGTAATCTAATAGAATAGTTTTTTATTACTCTATTTTCCCTTGAAACGAGTCAAGCATCAGGTCAATTGTGATTCGATTATGTGTAATGAAGTTTGTTGTGTTAGAGATATTTTTCTCCTAAAACTTTAACGAAAGACTTGTTTAATCAATAAACATTTTTAAAAGTGCCTCTTTGCTTCTGTATGAAAAATGCTTTAGGTATTCCTCTTTTTTCGCCCTCTTTCGAAGTAAGTGAAACTTTAACAAAAACTTTTAAGAAGACGAAAAAACAGTAAAGAAATTGTAACTAACTACAGAAATAGCTACGGTAATGTATAAACTATTTACATTCAAGTACTTTATCCCATATATTAGCATACAGAATTGTATTTAGGGCTTTTTTTTACTTTTCAGAAAAAAAATGACTTCAAATTTAATTAAGGGGAAAAACTCTGAAGAATTTTAAATTTCTTTTAAAGATTTTTTTTATTATATAATACAGCACACCCCATCATTTTCGTACAAACATTTTTCAAACTGAATTCGCTGAGAAATAGTATCCGTTCTACTATATGTTGATTTTCACCTTTCATAGAGCAATAATTTTTAATATATTCTAGCCATTACTCGCTCACTTGGCTGGGTTTTTCATGTCATTGAAAGATTATACTTCTTTTTTTTATTATGGTGATCTGAGACCTATAATTAAGCTTTCGATTGTATTGAAAAATAGGCTTATAGTCTTCGAACCTTGTTTTCAACCCTTCGACTCTTTTCTACTCAACAAAAGAAACATACTTGCCAAGATTCGAGTCTGCAGGTGCCTAATTGTTCAAAAAGGGGAATTTCTTTTCATCTCTAACACTATCGTAATCTCCCGCAAAACCCGTTCTTAGATCTTTAATCAACATAAGATATATTTTTGTCAAATTTAAAGTCTATAAGTCTAATAACTCAAAAATGAGAATTTTTGTCTATAACGCTCCTGGAATCGATTTCCACCAAACCCGTTCTCTGTAGATCTCTGTTCATCAAAAGAAACACGTTAGAAAAATTTCAAGTATAAATCTTAAAGTTTAAAAGCGTTTATAGTGATGGAGGCCACCCTGGTCCCTGAGATACAATTTTAATTTTGCATCTGCCCTGTTTACAGGAAACTAAGGATTAGTAAAGAATATGGGTTCGTCCCCAGTTCATTCAACTCTCTGGCAAACAAGGTTGTATTCTTACGCGGACTGTGAGTATGCTAGGCAAATCAGAGTGGTGGATTGGAACAGTAATAAAGTTGCAGCGCATTCTTTTGGAAGTAATGTGGTCAGCTTTAAAAGCACTTGCACGCTATTTCTCAGGGCTTGCTTTTTTCCTGTCCTTAGATTTACTTGCCAGCATCACTCTGCCACAGGCGAGAATCTTCACACACACCCCAGGTCTCCTCCGCTCTCCTCTCACTCAGATAAGTACCGTTTTTACTTTGTTTTATTTAGTTTCAGTATGCCGTTATTATAAATAAAATTTTATTACCACTATACGATCAGACTGTAATTTTAGTTGAGCCATTTACTCTGGTTGTAAGCCCATTATCTGTAGGAACTCGGATCAATAGCTTTATCCATAACACCTCTGCAAACGTTCTTAGGATTAAATTTCCGAAAACCCATTCTGGGCAGATAAATATTTAAGAAAACATGCTTACCGAATCTTGAGTCTATAAATCTACCAACTAAAAAAAATAAATGGTTTTATATTTATAACACCCATGCAACCCTTCTTTGGAGTCGATCTCTGCAGAACCCGTTTATAACGAATGTCAATTCAATGGAAGAAATATATTTGCCAAATTTCGAGTATGTGTGTGTATTGGTATTTTGTGTCCATAATACCTCATCACTCCACAATAAGATTCATTTCCCGCTTAACCCGTTATTAGCAAATCTGTACAGAACAAAAGAAGCATACCTGCCAAGTTTTAAGAATGTTGATGTAATAAATCTGAAGATATATTGATTAGTGAATGAGAAACTGAGTCCCTTTCTCGCTCTCTCTCTCTCTCTTTGTATATATATATATATATATATATATATATATATATATATATATATATATATATATATATATATATATATATATAGTTAATGTGCTAATTTCAATTGTATATTTCTTTAATCTTATATATTTTTTACCAAAAAACAGTGCAAAGTTAAATAATTTAGATTGATCTTTCTAAAATATTTCTCTCTCTCTCTCTCTCTCTCTCTCTCATTACATAATAAACTTTCAAGAATTGCACGATAAGAAGTTTTAGTGAATGTAATGTCTTAAAATATTATATATTATTGAAAAGAAATATCAGAAATAAAAGAAAAGGCAGGCATTTTCGATTCGTGATGTACAAGGAAAACTCTCACTAAAACCAATCTTTATTGAGAAACTTCAAACAAAATTGATGACGGGTCTTATTTGTTTCCGGGACTTAAAATTCTCTTCGCAGAAAATCTCCTCTCCAAATTCAAATTACCATTAGTTTGATTTACGTGCAGAGCCTTTACGCATGACTCTACGAAAAGACGAATAATCTTGATGTCGGTTTTCGAATTTGCATTCTAACAAATACGCTAGACTCATTTCGAGTTGAATACGTAATGCTAGAAATACTTCCTTATTATAGGATGCAAGTTTTAATGTTTGATTTGCCTCAGAGCATTGATTAAATGAAGTCTCAGAAGGCTTACAAAATGAAATAGAAACAAACAAATAAAAATGTTTCGTGATTTAAAATAAATTCTTCAAAATACGTCATTACAGATACATTCTACTTCATTATTTATTAGAAAACTACGTATTTGGTAAATATTTTAATATCTCGGTCTTGTATCATATATTTTTCTTCGGTTATTTCAAATATCAAGATTTGAAGTTTTGAATTTTGTCTTTATTTGAAAATTAGATGTTGCTCTTTATACCAGAAAATGCTTTTTTTTACTTAAGATAAAATATGGGTGTTGCTAGAGAATCATCTTTGCAGATATTTTTCTTTTCTCGATTGTTTTATTGATTTTAGATCCTTGAATTTCTATTTAAAATTGAAACCTTATTATTATAGATGGGAATCACGGTCTGTTTCATAGATCTGAAATTAAGTGGCATATCAGGGAAATACATTGGCCTCCGAAGTTCGCCATAAAAGAAATGGCATTACCAATAAATATATTTAATATGAATGATGATAATGAGCTTTAAAAATACTTATTCAAAATGATAACTAGTACTTTTATTTTATAGAAAAAAGACAAAAATGTGATAATATCAAGCTATCGCGATTCCGAGTGTAAGTTTCGTTGATTTTCAACTGACGGGGCAGTTTCTTTGGTAATAGTCAATACAATCTATCAATGTATAAAAAAGTCATTCACCCGATTCGTTAAGGTAGAGGGCAGTCGGATGAATGAAAATGGGGCTGTCACAAACTAATGCTGCTAGACACCTCAATGTATCTCGTGGTGTGGTCCAACGACTGTAAGATCAATATGAATCCAAAGATTATGTGTCAAAAAGTCATGTTCTAGGCCAATCATGAGCTAAAGCACTTTCAGAAGAACGCTGTCTATCTTTTACCGATCCCAAAAGAGAAGAACCACAACTGTGCCTCAACTCGGTGCAGACCACTTTGTAAGATCAGGGAGAAGAATCTCCTCTACTACCGTGCGATGTCTTCACAACGCAGGTCGCTATTCAGACTACCATTTGCATGTGTTTCTCTCAATGCACGACAGAGAAGGCAAGATAACATGTTTCCTAGACCAGACAACAATGGGCTCTTATACTCTTTACAGAAGAATCTAGATTCTTTCTGGAGACTGATTCAGAACGTCTGTTGATCCGGAGAAAACGCACCAGATATACCATCAATCCAACTCTTTTGAAATACACAGCTATAGAGGTTGTGGAATCATGGTTTGGGTGGGATATCTCTTGGTGGTTACATTGGCTTACCTGTGTTCCATAGAGGAGCTCTGACTGGTGTGAGATATCGGGATGAGATTTTTGATCCATATGTGCGCCCATATGATGGTGTTATTGGTAACGATTTGATTTTGGTGGATGATAATGTACAACTTCATTGAGCTAAGGCTGTTGAGGACTATCTAGAGGATCATGGTTTGGGACTAATATAATGACCAACTCAATCTCCAGACCTTAATCCGATTGAACATCTTTGGAGTTATCTTGGCAGGAAAGCTGCTGCTTTACAACTTCCTCCAAGATTTTTATATGAACTAGAACAATGTTTACTCCGTGTCTGGTCTTCGCTTTCAATTTCGACGTCCAGCAACTTAATTGACAGCAGACATAGTCGATGCTGCCAATGCATTCGAATTAGGAATGAACGCATTACTTTCCTTGTTAGAACCGTTTTTGTCATGCTTCGATTACATTTTTCCAATTAAAAATATAATGTATTTTCTCTAAGAATGGACTTTTCCAGTGAGAGCTGGTTGTTTTGTTGTTACATTTTTGCATTAAACTTACCCAAATTTCTATGAATCATTCAATAAGTAACTGTTTAATGCACATTTAATCTAAAATTATTGTTTTTACTTTCATTCATTTGCAAAATAGGAGCAAAACCCGGTTATACCTTAACAATTGGAGGCCAGTGTATTTGTATATCTATACATATATATAACCGAAGGAATTTCTAAAATAGGTTAGTGAAGAAAAATTCAATGTAAATGATTTGAAAATAAATTGGAGACACAACTTTTTTAACTTTCCGTTGTCTCCTTCAAGAGCATTTGCGTATGTGTTTAAAATAATTTCAATTACGTCAAAAACTAATCTTAAAAAAATATTTAAGTAAACTAAAATTTAACTTAGGCATGTGTCTAGGATTAAAACAACTTGAATATATAATCAACTTCTCCAAAAATATTGAATGAAAGGTAAAATCAAAATTTCACAAAAACATGCAATTTTCAGCATTGGCTCTGTACGTATACACATGCATGTGAATTATGCATTTTGAATTGATTTTTTATTAATGTCACATGAAACAACGATCAAAAGACGGAAACTATTCATGAGCATGCCCTCAGCTCTCCAAACTTCCACACTTTACCAACGTGAGGACTTTGGTCCTCGTCAAATTTAACGAGTATCAGTTCCTTTGCAAGCGAGTCTTCATTGGTATATATACCAGAACTGAAACTCACTATGACGCCATCCTCGAAGTCATGACCGTTAACGCTTCCCTACCCCGGCCAAAATTGCATTTTGATTAAAACTTTTTTTTTTGAAAGCGCACGTTCCCATTTCCCTACTTTTCTAACCAGCATTTCCGGAAATAATGAACTCAAAGCAAAAATTGTCTTAGATTTCAATACCAACGCAATTTCTGTACTAGCAACATGAAACTCAAAATTCAGTAAAAGTTTCAAGAAGTTGCATTATTTGTAATCTACCTTCCTTTTATTATTAGAGACAACCAGGTGGCACTACTTTTTCTTTTGGAAGAAAAATTTCTTTCTTGTCCCCAAGAACGAGTTTGTCTAAATTAGAGAACACGCACAGGGTTAATAATTTGCCTTTCTCCCAGTAAAATATTAAATGTGTTCTGAAATGCGTGATTATGTATGCTTTATGGTGCTTTGTGTTCTGAAACGTAACCAATATTAAATATTATTTATTCCTGTGTTCCTGGAAACAGCCTTCATTAATTTGTCCTTAAATGATAACAATTATTGGGGAATCACAAAGTTAATATTTATACAAATATGTTACAAAAATATCCCTTAAAATAATAGAATTAATAACTATCAGATTCGCATAACTGATGAAAAATGATTGCTTATTACTTATGTAGAAAAATCTTTTTTGCCTTTAACATCATTATGAGAAACATATGATCTTTTTAGGATAAGAAAATGTGCTAGGTAAAAAATAACAACTTTACCATCAAGATATATTTGTGAAGCAAAACATGCATACAAAAAAATTACGATCCTTTATTTAAAAAAAAAATGTTTACTAAATAGTTGTGGGCAAAATGTACGGAATTTTTTCCTTAATAAAAAAAGTTGTCATAACGTGTAATTATACAAATATTGATACTACATTATTTAAATATAATTAAGTTATTAAATAACCAAAAAAAATTATGTAACAGTATCATATTTTAAATTATTTTTACTGATATTTTCGGAAGCCTAGCTTAGAATTATATACGTTTCAAACCGTTAATATTTACGACATTTTTCAAATTTTTAATTATCTCAATAAAAAAACAGCCTTTTGTTCAGTTATTTTTATGTTTTTTAATGCACCTTCAAAAGTATTTTCCTTATGTCATTTTTCATAAAATATTTTAGATATACAACGTTCTCTCTTTAAAATGATATAATATTTATTTGTTAATACTTCTACGAAAATATGTTATAGATCCAGGTTCTAACTTCATGAATTAAGGAAGTAATAAGAAAAACGTAAAATTTTTATATTTACCCATGGCACTGATAAATTATCCAACAGCTTACTTGTACATAATGTTTGCATATCTTTCGTTCGGCCATATTTCTTCTGATGTAACTGTATGTATATAACCTGTGAATTTACTCTGTTATTCTTTAAGATTTTCGATGCTTTAATTCTTTATTTTTAATGCAGGAATATTTAATAAGAGCTAATAAGCATATTTTGAGGTAATAAAAGAGGGGGAGAATTTAATTTAACGAGTGTGTGTGCGTGTGTGTGCGTGTGTGTGTGTGTGTGTGTGTGTGTGTGTGTGTGTGTGTGTGGGTGTGTGTGTGTGTGTGTGTGTGTGTGTGTGTGTGTGTGTGTGTGTGTGTGTGTGTGTGTGTGTGTGTGTGTGTGTGTGTGTGTGTGTGTGTGTGTGTGTGTGTGTGTGTGTGTGTGAATAATGCAAGAATGTACTGAGAATAACTTGTGACGTCTTACGCGTCTTTTCTTTAACGAGTCCTTTGGGTTCTTTGGGCCAGAATTAATGGCAACTCTTTTCCAACCAAATCCAAGAAACGAGATGTGAAGAAAAGATGCAAATAAACAGACTTTAAATATAGGATCTTAGAGTAAGCGTGATGGCAATGTAAAGGAATGTCAAACAATTGATGTGCGTTGTGGCAGTTGATGATTATTGCAGTTCGTGGTTCAAGATTGATTAACTTCTACGTGTCGTGGATAAACATATTGGTGTTCGCTTAGAAGTTAGCCGTCAAGCTGCATCCCATTGCAGATAAAGACAAGTAGCATTACAGAATAATATAAGGTAGGATTGATTACTTATTATTAGAACTGAGGATTAGGCGGTTCGCTTATTGAGATTGGTCTGAATTAGATTAGATCATATTATAAATATATATATTGTGAGTTGCGTATTGAGTCATCGTAGATTCTTTCATATTAATTAATATAACTACATTTGTTAAAGGTTTAAGTTTAATATCTTAATAAAGTCCTATTAAGATAATGTTTGATCCTAGTTCTTTCACTGATTCTACACTTCTAGCTCACGCTGATACTTCGAGGGATGTACTTCCAAGGGGAGGTAACTATGGCGCCCAATTAGGTTTAATCTATATGACCCCGAGATGAGAAACGCGAGAGGATTTAATGTTTGGCCAGAAGTTTACTTTTCTGGGTCGGAGAACGTCACCGAATTTTTAGAGGGTATAGACAACCAAATTAATATACTTGAAATACCCAGTGACTTATCGTGGGCTTATTTGAAAGGTCATTTCCTGGGGAGAGCCCTGGATTGGTAACAAATATTCGGTTCGGCGTTACTGCAAAATACCACCACGGACTACGCACAGCTAAAAGCAGCATTGTCGAAAGCATTTCCTGCCATCCAAAATAAAAAGAACAGTGCTTCTCAAACTTTCAATACTGGTGCCCCCCTTTTAGATCACAATTTTTATCGCGCCCCCCTTATACATTAATAATGTACTGAATGCAATAATAATGAATTTTGATGCTAAAGCTACAATAGGCGATCTTAATTATAAACCATACAAATTAGTAACATAAGTATTAAATTTTGTATACTACTTTTAAGTAATAAATAAATAAAATAATAGGATAATTATTATGTATGTTATTTTTCCTTTCTCTAATTTTTAAATTGAACATACTGCAAAATGCGGTGGCTGCTTAGAAGGCAAAATATAGATATCTGCTAAATATAGAAAAAGAACTAAGAGGGTCAATTTCTAATCATAAGCACTCCTTATAAAAACTTTGCTTTGCAAGACAAGCCCATGGAAGTCGTTAATACTTAATTTAGTATTAATTTAGTAATTTTAGTAATACTTAATTTAGTTCTTAATTTAGTATTAATTAAGTAGTTATAAACTACTATGGAGCACTGATACATTAAAAGTATACCGGCTGAAGTACTCGCTTGCGCGAGTTCATTTATAAGAAAATAAAACATTATTGAAATAATCGCTGAATTTTGTAAGGAGAGTAAAGCCAATGTTTACAAAAATGTAAAATGATTTTTTTAAATGATTGCTCAAAGTATAATTAGTTTAAAGCGAACTAGAATTTTAAGCCTTACAGAATTATTATTTAGAATTGATGTTGAATAATGAATAGTAATATAAAATTCAGATGAAGAATAATTGTATTATTTTTAATATTTAAAGCGAAAAGACTTCAACATATTTTAACCCTGGAGCAGGAGCGCACTCGATACTAATGGGCCAGCGGGGTTATTGAGTCACCTCAAGAGTTTTTTTATAATTATTTTTATAGTACACAAAAAAATCGTAATTCCAGTGAACAATTTAATTAAGAGAAAATATACTTACCTACTTTCAAGTATTTTCAATTTTTCTTTTGTAACAAATAAACAGTTTCGCCAGAATTAACGATTTCGTAAACTGTGTCCCGCGTGACCACTTCCGGGTAAAAAGTGTATTCATTATGATAATATATATGTTACTAATAAAAAATTTTGTAAAACTTTTTTCGTTGTGCTTTATATATTTTAGAATACTCTTAAATATATATACTCTCCGTGGTTTTCCAAATATCATAAAACTCTTTTCATGGAAAAAAGCGCAACAGAGAAATACATTACTTACAACTTCCCTAAATGAGAAACAAACACATAAGAGAGGAGTCATAACTAACTGTACCAATAACTTAGAAGGTCAAGCAGATTACAGCTATAATGTGCAGTATTTCAAAAATAATGACAGTGATGAATTTTTTGTTCCTAAATTTTTTCGATTCTGGGTCCGGGATCTGTTTTTTCTCTGAATGAGTAGTATGTTAGGATTAAAAAGGAAGCGTAATAAAAAAATTCTCTCATCTCATGGGATTACAGCAAATCAAATAAAAGTTTTTTGTTTGGTTATAGGATGAAAGATAGCTAATTAGGTATTGAAGAAGTTTTTATTTTTGATGACTTAATATCACGCGTGGCGCCTATAAATTATATCAGAGTAAAAGTGCACTTTTTATTATGTCTAAAAGCATTTTGTTTTAATTCATTCCAGTAAATTAAATATTTTTAAATCTTTTATTTTCGATATGCTCGCGCCCCCCTCGTAAGGGTATCGTGCCCCCCAGGGAGGCACGCCCCACAGTTTGAGAAACACTGAGTTAGAAACACGTTTTTACGCGTCTCAGCAAAGACAGAACCAGGAGCCGGCAGATTTTGCTTACGATTTGCTGAAAGTGCACAAAACACTGGAACTGGGGATGTCTGAGAAACCCTTGTAGATCTTATTTTCGTTAGACTTGAGCCGCAAGTCCAGGACTATGTGGAAATCCGTAATCCACAAACCGCGATCCAATTATTAGAAGTATTAGCTAAGTTTGAGGAAAGATATTCGTGCAAGGCAACACTGGGTTCGAGAAATAATAATGTGTAAGGACGAGATTGGAATGAACGTAGGATGTCTAATGTTGGTAATAATCGAGGAAATTGGAGAAATTCTGAAGTGGTACATAGACCGAATAATGGTAGGAATGATTATAGGGGTAACTATCAGAACAGCCGTCAAGGAAATCAGTGGTTTGAGAGAAGGAAGGTTTTAAAACGATGATCGCAGATATAACGATAGGGATATCAATTTAAAAATCGAGGTCAAAATGATGATTTTATTAGAGGAGATCAAAGAAATAGGGGTTCGATTGAAAATTTTAGTCGAGGCAGCAGAAAACAAATGGGACGATTAAATGTTTTGAAAGTGAGTGATATTAAAGGTGATCAGACGCAGTCGATAAATCAGTCACTGATTAAACTTTCAGCAATATGTATGTCTCCAGTAGAACTTCCACATGTTCCTATTTTATTAGACGAGACTTTTACAAAAGCGTTACGGGACACTGGAGCGGAGAAGTCATTTATATCGGAGGAGACATACCAAAAATATTTTTTTTATAAACAAGTAAAGAAATCGAGTACTCAGGTGTCACGGCGCAGGGAGCTAAATGTCGAAATATGGGAGTTGGGGAATTAAATATTCGAATACGGGGGATTTCGAAAAGCCTTGGTTATTCCATGTATTAGCAGATTTGGAATACCCATGTATTCTCGGAATAGAGTTCATAGGTGGATCAAAGATCATTTTGGACTATGATCAAAAATCGTTGGCGATTCAAGATTCGCAGATTGAAGATATTAAGGTAGATAAAGGAAATTTACCTGTTGATTTGTCAGAAACAAAGTTAAATGTTGTGGCTAATGTTTTACATAATAATACGGTTGAAAATATAATAGGAGAGAAAGTTAATTGTGCAATAATCAGGGATTTGGTACTTTCGTCACGAGATCAGTTAAGAGAAGAACAAAAAACAGACCCAGAATTAAGTCGTATCTATAGATATCTAGAAAACCAAGAAGATAGCTCGGATAATGCAGAAATGTCTGAGAATTTGTCTCGCGATTTTAGGCTAGTAGAAGGCTTGTTATTTTATGCGAAATATGCAACGTGATTAGAAGAAATGCGAGTATACATTCCAAAATCTTTAAGGAATGAAATAATGAGAGAAATTCAAGACCAGCCATTAGCAGGTCATTTTGAACGTTTTAAAACTTATTATAAAATAAGGGATGTTTGTTATTTCCCGTATATGAGAAAATTTATTGATCAATATGTCTCTACATGCCATATGTGCCAAATTAATAATTATAAAAACGCGTTACCAGCTGGTCGGTTAATACCAATTGTATCAAATTGCCCAAATGAAATAGTTACGTTAGATTTGTTAGGTCCGTATCCCGTGTCGAGAGTAAGACGTAACCGCTATGTATTAGTAATTACGGATCATTTCAGCAAGTGGGCTGAAATCATACCCCTTAAAAAGCCTCTGCTCGAGTTATAGCAGATTATTTTTTTGATAATTATGTATCGCGTTTTAGAGCTCCAATAAAATTAGTGATAACGGTCCCCAATTTATTTCCGATACTTTAGAGAATTTAAGTGAAAGATTAGGCATAAGGCATGTGAAGACTGTTGTATATAGACCTCAAGCAAATAGAACAGAACGCGTAAGTCGCGATTTAGTACAAATGATTGCAAATTATGTCAATGAGGCACATGGCACAAGGGACCAATTCTTACGTAAGTTTGCTTATGCTATTCGTACGGCTGTAAACGAAACAACGGATAAAACTCCTGCGGAATTATTTTTAGGTAGAAAGTTGATTACCCCTTTTCATAAATTAGTGATGGTATCAGACGGAACGGAATTTGCCGTAGGAGATATTGAGAGATTGTTTGAGGAGTCTAGACGAAACACAAAAACTAAACATGAAAAATGGGAGAAATATTATAATAGACGCAGGCGTGATGTGCAACTTAAGGTGAATGATTGGGTTTTGGTAGCAACACATCCTTTAAGTTCGGCAACAAGAAAAGTGGTAGCTAAGTTTAAACCAAAATTTGAAGGTCCGTATAGAGTATTGAATGTTAAGAATAACAACGTAGTGATATGGAAAGCGGGAAAAAGGTTAACGATTAATTTAGATCAGGTTCGAATATATCGTCATAGGAAATGTGACGAGATGGAGATAGGAACTGGTAGTTCGGATAACGATAGTTTGCGCGATGAATCGAGTGGTTTTGACAGAGTACAACGGAAATCAAATGAGTCGCGAGATGGTAAAAAGAAAGGGTCAGAAGTAAAGCGTGAGTTGGAGGAAAAAGGGTTAAGTTTTAGAAATGATCAAGGTGAGAAACGCATAAATAAGACCAATAAACGCGGACCACTTATCAGATCAATACCTAGTTCTTGGTCTGGGTAAGGTAGAATGATTAAAAGAAGCAAAAACGAAACATTAGGCTATAAAAGATCACATGAATCTGGGTCGGGAGGACCAGAAAGGAAGGGTCAGAAGGGATAAGAGCATAGAGTGAATAAAAGAATTTGTCATCTAACGATTCTAATAGTGTGTTGCCAAGATTAAAAAAGAAAACCCGAAGGGAAGAGACGGTAACTCCCACCACAAGCGGCTACAATCTGAGACCAAGAAAAGGGAAAAGAGAGGAGTCCCGACTTACCATAGAGAGGAAGACACAACAAGGAGGACCAGTTCGATCCAGAAAAGGCAGAAAAAGGAACTATAGTCCATGTATCGAAGAGCGAACAAGATCAAGCAACAAGAAAGCCAGACGAGGAGGGGATCAACAACGGCAAGACCAGGAAAAGAGAGAAACGTGTACAAAGAAATTCTTGTCACTTGAGGTCTTGGTAGTGATGGGAGGCGCGGATCATTCAGGAATATTTAACAGAACTTCAAAAATTCGAACTCAATTTGGTAGAATTCGTTTCTCTTTCCGATCACTGAGGGGTTGAATTCCTCAGCTAGGGATTGCCAGCATTCCCACGCCTGCGGGAATCGTTGCACTCATAAATATTGGGGTGCATCATCGATTTTCCCGCGCTTCAAAAAGTCAACGAACTTTGTGCGGTAACTCTGCGCTGGTTCCGGACCAATCAGAGGTAATTAAGTGGACAAGGCAAATAGTCCGCTCTAGAATATGGAAGTGATGAGTCATTGAACAAAAAGGGGATGCACCCCGATTTGGACGGACACAGAGACAGACTGAACAAATCCCAGACCTTGAGAATTTAGACTCCGCGGGACTACGGGCGGCAACCATGTCCCTACTCTATCCCACCTCATCTCTCTCTCTCAAAGCTAAGTTAATTTTAATCTTGTTGTTAAGTAAATTTATAGTTACTTAAATATGTTATTCAATAAAATTAATTGTTACCACTATACGATCGGACTGCTCATTTAGTGTAATGTTAATTTGTCAATAGAACTTAACTAATTTTAACTTAAGTCAGGATGCGATGTTAACTTAAGAACCTGGAAAGTTAAGAAATTAGTATTTTTGGTTAAAGAAATAAAACTAATTAAATAAGTTATCATTAGCGTTGCATCAGTAGGAAACGCCAACTACAAGTCATAAGAACCAGGTTGTATCGTTTCTTTTTGTATTCTTTCGAACAAGTGGTCGGAAGAATTTTTGCAATAAAGCAAGTCATGGTCGGATAATTAAAATTTTAGAAGACAAGCAAAAGTGGACACAAAACTGAGTGTTTTTCTAGAAAAGAAAAAAGCTTTTGCCTTGTAAATTTTTTGTATAATTCTGGAGAAAACAACTGTAAATGCATTTGTTTACTTCTTTTATGACTTCGCTAAGATGCCCCAATTTCTTTGGTTGTTTGTTTTGTTTATTGAAAAATGTTTGTAATTGTATAATGTATATATATGTGTTTATTGTTTCATATTAAGGAACATCTGGTTTTGGGAAACGCGGCGTAGATAGCATACTAACATGACATTTAACCAGCGCTGCGCGATTTGAGGGGAAGTTTTTGAAAGAACCAGATGAAAAATATGTATAGAAATTTGTGAATTGTGAAATGTAATCATAATGTGTAAAACTTTTTTTTTCAAATCTTTTAGGAGATTTTTGTTTCAGGGTGACAGACCCTGAAGTCTACAGGTATTTAAGGAGAAGTTTATCTTTATACAAAGAACAGAGCTAGTGTTTCAAGACGGATATGAGAAGCTGTAAAGAAGAAAAATTGTTAGAATTTAAGCAAACATTTAGGTAGAATTAAGTTAGTTAAGGAACGTGTGGTTCTCGTTTTTTCTACCATTTAAGTCATATATGGTTTTTCCCCGGCTCTGTTACCCAGATGGGACACGTCTATTTATTCTGTACATCTGAGAATCTACCGTGATTAAAATGCATGACTATGAATGTTAGTCTAGTTAATTAAGTAAAATTTATTGAAGCTGTGGAAAATTCAAATTAAGGATAAATATTAAAAATTAAACTTAAGATGAACAGTGAAAACTAAAATTTAAGTGAAGCATTAGAAGTTAACGGTTAGAATAAAATTTAGGCACGTAATTTCTTAAGAGTCATTAAGACCCTCGAATAAATCACGTTTTGTTTCTTGGAGGGGATTGTAAAGTCTTACGCGTCTTTTCTTTAACAAGTCCTTTGGGTTCTTTGGGCCAGAATTAATGGCAACACTTTTCCAACCAAATCCAAGAAACGAGATGTGAAGAAGAGATGCAAATTAACGGACTTTAAATATAGGATCTTAGAGTAAGCGTGATGGCAATGTAAAGGAATGTTAAACAATTGATGTGCGTTGTGGCAGTTGATGATCATTGCAGTTCGTGGTTCAAGATTGATTAACTTCTACGTGTCGTGGATAAACATATTGGTGTTCGCTTAGAAGTTAGCCGTCAAGCTGCATCCCATTGCAGATAAAGTCAAGTAGCATTACAGAATAATATAAGGTAGGATTGATTACTTATTATTAGAATTGAGGATTAGGCGGTTCGCTTATTGAGATTGGTCTGAATTAGATTAGATCATATTATAAATATATATATTGTGAGTTGCGTATTGAGTCATCGTAATTTTTCTCTCATCTTAATTAATATAACTACATTTGTTAAAGGTTTAAGTTTAATATCTTAATAAAGTCCTATTAAGATAATGTTTGATCCTAGTTCTTTCGCTGATCCTACACCTCTAGCTCACGCTGATACTTCGAGGGATGTACTTCCAAGGGGAGGTAAAGGGTGTTTTTTTAGAGGTATAAAACTTTAAATTGCGATAAAACAACGATGTATTATTCGATCAACATGATTTTTTTTATTCGAAAGATAATCTTGTGGCATTACATTTTAAATATGATTTCTGGCATATGACTGCCACGGCTGGCTCGGATGTAGTCCAATCTGGACGTCAAATTTTCGATGACTTTTTCCAACATTTGTGGCCGTATATCGGCAATAACACTGCGAATGTTGTCTTCCAAATAGTCAAGCGTTTGTAGCTTATCCGCATAGACCAATGACTTTACATAGCCCCACAGAAAATAGTCTAGCGGTGTTAAATCACAAGATCTTGGAGGCCAATTCACAGGTCCAAAACTTGAAATTAGGCGGTCACCAAACGTGTCTTTCAATAAATCGATTGTGGCACGAGCTGTGTGACATGTTGCGCCATCTTGTTGAAACCACAGCTCCTGGACATCATGATTGTTCAATTCAGGAATGAAAAAGTTAGTAATCATGGCTCTATACCGATCACCATTGACTGTAACGTTGTGGCCTTCATCGTTTTTGAAGAAGGATTCCACCAGCCCATAAAGCACACCAAACAGTCAGTTTTTCTGGATGTAACGGTTTTTCGACATACACTTGTGGATTAGCTTCACTCCAAATGCGGCAGTTTTGTTTGTTGACGTAGCCATTCAACCAGAAGTGCGCTTCATCGCTAAACAAAATTCGCTTATGAAAATCGGGAACAACGGCAATCTCGTTTTGGGCCCATTCGACGAATCTACGCCTTGCTTGATGATCATTTTGATGAATTGCCCAAACCAAACTGAGAATAAATCACTTGACAGCAGTTAAATCGGTCGCCATCTTGGAAATTAATGCCAACTTAAACTTCTATACCTGGAAAAAAAACACTCTTTACATCACAAACTTATAAAGTATTTAATATTTATTCAAAGAAAATCAAAATCAAGATATAACAGGTACTTTGCGCATTGATTCATAACGTTTGGGAAAATTTTTATAGTCACAAATCATATTATGGTATATCAAATATGTATGCAATTTACTATCATTGTATTGATTTCTGTCGCAGTCTGAAAATGCCAAAGATTTATTGATGAAGATCCTCGAAATTGCGAATATCGGTCAAGTGGCAACGCTTGATCTGGCACCACACTCTCCAAACTTTGCACGACTCGCAAACATGAGAACTCAAAGCCAAGCCTTTCTTTAACGTTCATCAGTTTCTTTACATGGCGGATCTTCAATAGGATCAGAACTCGAAACCACGATTATACAACGCCAGTTATTATTTTGCAACTGTGACTATTCAGCTACCTCGGCCCCATTCTCTAAATTCTAATTCTTACTAGGAGACTCTAAATTCTTAGTGGTTCTTAGTAGGGTGTAAATTAGTTTGAAATTGTTTCGTCTAAGGAAAAGTAGAACTTTTTAAATTTTTTTTCAAAGGAAACATTGACAAAACAGATAATTGATTCCATATTTTTAGTACATAAGTGTATTTTTCAATAAATGTTACTAAATAATGTGATTGACAATGATGGATTCTGCTAAGTAAAAGAAAATACACTTTTACTTTCATAAACCACATTTTAATTTAAATGATGTGGGAAAAATGCTCACATATGCATATATTTATACCATCTGTTCCAGGATGTAAAGTATAAAAAAACAATTTTAATATAAACAAAATTACCGTCAAGATTTACAGATGCACGTTATACGCCGGATATAAAAATGATAGACTTAAAAGGAAGGAAAAGATGAGCATATATAAAAAAAAGATTTAATGTGTAACCTAAAAAAAATACCGTTTCTTTAAATGAACGACATATTTTTTTACTTTTTTTTACCTTGTAGAATTAAATTATCCCTTATTATAAATGTGAATGCACCAACTCAAAACTACTTTAAATACAACTTACGGGTTTTGCAAATTATTTACTGTTTCCTCAAGTATTCTCAAAAACTTTCCCAAGTGGCAATTTCTTAAAAACACAAATATTCCCATTTGTGTAAGGAAAATGCTATGACTTTCTTAAATATACCAAGAATTAATAATCTATATAGTAATGTATCCATAATCCTTGAAATGTTTAGCTATATACAATTCTAATTCTTTATAACTTTCAATTTTAATATATTCCAAATGAAATTGCATTTCATTGTCAATTTTTAAGGATCGCTTGAAAAAAGCGCATTAATTCTGAAAATTTCAAACAAATCGTTAATATCGTTCATGTCGCGGTTAAACAAAAATAATTTTCTGAACTTTTATGAATTTTTAGACCAAAATAATCGCACCGTGCTCCGTATTTTAATTTTAATTGAAACCAATAAGTTATTTTTTCTTCCTTTCAGCGATTATAATATGATGATAATAATCAATTTCCCCATAATGAGCTCTAGAACAAAAATAATTTAAGGAAACTCATTGTTTTTTTGGCTCAGCTTGAAAAATTCAATTATGTTAATTAAAATCAATATTCAATATACTAAGAGAAAATAGAGTCATTCTTTTTTATCCTAAATGATAATGTTAAAGGTTTCCTCTTTTTTCATAACAAATCGGTCGAAAATTGTATTTGCATGGTAATATTAGGAATAATGACAGTAATAATCTTTGGCCATTGTCCTAAATATTCAAATTATATTTACTGAAGTCATAGTTGAAGTTTTTGCAGATGGTTAAATCTTAGACTTCCCATATTTAAAATAAAAATAAACCAGAAAATTTAAGACTTGGTTAATAAAGCACTGAATTTTTATTATATATCATTTTGAACTTGAGGTACAAAACTGCATTTTTAACTAATGAATAAATTAAAATTTTGTATGTAATAAGAAATTAATACTTTAGAGAAATGTTTCCTTTAAAAAAGTCTCAATATATTTAAATAAAAAAAATTCTTACTACACAAAATGCATTACAGTTAAATGAAAAGGATACATAAGCTTTAAAGGATTTTTTGTACATTTAGCGTACATTTCTTTTCTAGGAAAGAAAAAAGAAGCTGAGAAATCAGACATTGTATTAGTAATACTTTAAGATGTTTATTTATAAACAATGTCATTTCATAAAAAAATTCAGATTACAAATAAAATTTCTTCAGATTCCAACGCAGGATTATGATGTAACTTGACAAGTATATAAAACTGTTTTAAAACGGACTTTATTTGAATATAAACATTCATTCCAATGAAAATGAATTCAGCAATTTAGGAAAGCTAAGAAACAGTGGTTTTTATTTTAACAGAAAATTGTGTTAAAGCACAGTAAATCCTAAGATAAAGGAATCGCAAACGAAAAGAGTGTAATAGCATCTGCTCTAAAGGCTTAATTTAGCAAAAGCAATTAGTTTTGAGTTATGCGCACACTATATATTAGACCATATGCGTTGTTATTTATTAAAAAATATAGAATTTGGGAGAAAATACTAAGGAGATGTAAAATACAGCACGTAAAAAAATATGTTACTGAAAGTCAGAAGCTAACTGAATATTTAAACTAAATGTTGGATTTTGTACTTGAAGGCTGTACAGCAACACACGATGTATTTCATAATGCTTATATAGAGACAAATTCTATGTATGATGTAATAAAATTATGAAAATGATTATTGAGTACTCTAAAATTATTTAGAAAGTCACCTTATTAGAGTATTTTACAAAAATGATATTAATGCATTTGGCTGGAAAAGTTGTGTTTTTTTTGTGTAGGCATCAAATCATGCTGCTTTAGTTAGTTGATAATTCTTAAAAAGTATCAAGACACAAAATCAGCCCATTCAACAGCATTAATTGAGATTAAATAATAACTAATTGTGACTAATGTAGAAACTGAGAGCTGCAAATGCAACCAACTTTGAGCCAGTAAAAATTGACCTAGAAAAACAATGAAGTCAGAACGTGATGCTATTTGCCGAAAGTACATTTATCATCATTATTGTAGAGTTGGACAATTAAAGCACGGAATTTTCAAAGAATGTGAAGTGTTTTTTAGTTCAAATAATTTGTGAGAGACTCATAATGTTAGCTTAATTGGATTAATGCAATATCAAAATATTTGGAGACAGCATGCTACCGCTGCAGTTACTATTGCTCCATCACGTTTAACAGAAAAAGTATATCTTTGATTTACAGAATTAAAAGAATGATTACTTCTGGCAGGGCTTTTCTTAAGCAGGAGATGAATGACTGTTGAACTTTTATCGTTCAAAAGAGTTTAGAAAATTTGGAAAAAATATGTTCCTATCGGACGAAGGTTTAAAAAATTGCTGCATTGAAGTACAACGTTCCAACACGTTGTTCAATTAACCCATAATAAACCAAGAATTGTAGTTATTTGAACCAAAAGAAAATGAATCATTAAACATTATAAAATAGGGTGAAACTTTGAAAACAAACCTTCCAAGACCAATTGTAGCTGAGAGAGTATTTTCTGCTTGCAGCGTTGCTGGTATCAAAGCTATGAACTAAGCTCAGTTTTAAAAGCATACTTCCTTATGTTTTCTTAAAGTATCCGACTACGTTCGGAACCGTGATTTTGCAAAATCGTATAAATGGATAATATTTATGATATTTAGTGTCACTTAGATTAGAATACATGTATAAAATTGTTTTAATGACATTTTGGCAAAAACAAATTATTTAATACAATATTTCGGCCAAAAGATAGAATAACACTATTTCAAAATGTTCCCCTTTTGTGAAAAATGCTTCTATTATAATAATATTTTGCCTGTATATTGCTCAGGTCTCTGTACAGAGTCTCAACTAGAATTTTTGAAATATGTAACTTAGAAGTGGGTCTATCCATGTTTTACGACAACACACAGAGGGGAGACATTTAAAGAAAAAACACCGATAATTATTTCAATTGGTTGTAACTCTGAAAATAATGTTAATTTTTCAAAAATCATAGTTGAGCCTGTGTAGAGAGGTCTGAGCTATATACAGGCAAAATATTATAATTGAAGGAGTTTTCACAAAAGGGAACATTTTGAAAAAAGGTTATTCTAAGTTATCTTTTGCCGAAATATTGTATTTAAATACTTTTTTTGGCAAAATGTCCTTAAAACAATATTATACATGTATTCTATTCTAAGTGACACTAAATATCATGAAAATTATCCATTTGTGCGATTTTTTAAAATCCCGGTTCCGAACGTAGTCGAATACCTTAAATCACATTTTTAAAATAAATATTATATTTTATTTAAATTCTATATAACAGTATATAAGTAAATATAAATTTTGACATATACTTATTTTTTATGTAACTATTATTGATGTCAAATAAAAATAACCAATTTTTAACTTTTTTCGAAATATTTGGATCATTTTGTGGAACTTCAGGAATGATTGTTATGATGTCGGAGTGCACCATGTAGGTAAAAAGGTTTTGAAACCAGAAACCTCTTAATTAGACTTTATCATTACGCTGAATTTGCATTGATAATTCATATGAGCTCCATTAATAAAAAATAAATTTTGTTATAAGCAGTTATCTGATTTTAAGAAACGTACAATTTACCTCATATTACAGTTAAGAAATACCATTAATACTCATTCTCCTTTTACAGAAAACTTAAAAAATAATATAATTAAAAATTAATACGTCTTCAATTTTGTTAGTAAAAAAAAATTGGTGAATGATTTTTTTATAGTTTCAATTTGGGATGAGATTAATTATTTATACTTTAACTTAAATAAATTGATTTAAAGGAAATAATCTGCAATGAATAATACGTATTCAAGAAAAAAATACAAAACTAAAACAATAAAACAAAGTTTCGTATAATTCATATGAATTAGAGTGCATTAAAAAGTACACGCGATCGACAATATAACGATTATATCATTTGTTTCTATTTAATTAGGTGAGTGATAACATTTTATTCATTTAATAAATTAGTAAAAATGAGATTCGGCGAATCGTTTCGAAGAAAAAAGCGGTAGAGAAACCGTTTTTTTCCCATAAAAATTTATAGATTAAACAAGTAAAGTAATCAAAATGTGTTTGATTAAAGAAAATTCAAACCATTTAATCAACCTAAAAACTTGCTTTACACCATTTTAATATTTTTAATTTGTTAAGAAGCTGCATGAACTTGAAGTTAAATTAGTTTAATGATCTTACAAAAATAATTTTCTTCGAATTATATAAAAAAGACTAATGCATGTTATTCTACATATTCTTAAATGAATCCCTGCCAGTAAGCAACTTTTTTTTTTATTCCATTAGGAGTTGTTTTCTCCGAGAGAACACGACTTCAATTTATAAATTGAATATTGCTCTTAGATATTTTTTAATGAAAGAAACTCAGTTACTTTGTTATTTAGAAACGTTGAAATTAAAAACTAAATGTGAACTTTTTATAAAATTCCCATGTTCGTTTTTAGTTTTTTAAATAGATAGTAAATATAGATTTTTCTTAAAAAATTGAAATTCAAAATTAATATTATTGGTTTTAAAAAAGATGGTGGAAAAACATTTCGCCTAGTGGATTTTTTTGTTGAGTTATATATTTTAAAATGAGGTGAATAAAAAAAAGGATTTCAATTTCTCCTCGTAGCGAGCAATTTTTTTTATAAAATTGGAAAAGTTTGAAACAAAGCATACAGTAAGTTTTTTTTAAAAAAAAGTCATTATCTTTTTATTATAAATTAAACCTATTATCTCGTATAATTTATCACAAAAAATATTTGACATGCACTCACTATTTCATGTTTAGTTTTTTTTCTGTCAAATTCTTTCCAACTTTGCCTTTATTTTCCCTCACTTGAACATATAATAGTTGTCAGTTAATATATTTAGCTGTTCCATCTTCTTTGACAAAATATCTCAATAAAACGGACACCCTACTGAAATCATGACTGTAGGCTTCCACGTTTTCAAGAAAATTGGCAATATGGGAATATAAAAAATAAACTTTTAAGCACATCTCTCTTACATCTTTGAGCTTAGTACGCAATCACTAATCATTGTGAAGATGTTTTTTAGTAATAGTCTTAGGTATTTGCAAAACTATGTGTACTTCATTCTAGATAGATTATAATGTACTACTTTTTGTAATCAACATTTCTAATAAGAGGGATATCAGAAAAAGTTTCGCACTTCAGAGACAGTAAAAAGTCCCTTTTTAATACGCCCCCATTCAGTTTTGAGAGCTAAATACACATACATGTGAAAAATTCCCTATATTTTAAGCCCCATTTCAATATGAAGAAATGATAATGTGTGTGAAATTTTCCTTGGTGAAACTAAAGTCGTATGGATAACTTTTTTTCGCCAGGAGTTAAGTGGGGGTGACATGAAGTTTCGAAAAATTATCGATTTTCACTTTTTTATATTTTCTAAGTGTTCAAATATTTCAGTTTAAAGTGATATATGATGTGAGGAAATATAATAATTAGATGTATTTTTATTTATTTTTTAAATGAAATTACTCTTTTAGGAGCATCAAATGAGCTCTGCTAAGAGCACCTGTGTTTTACTTTGTATATAAGTTTCTGATGAGCGCAAATCCATATGATGTCCAATTGGAAAAATTATAGTGTATTGGGAATATCCAAAAGTGTATGGTGCAAGTCTTTTGTTCAAATGAGTGTTAACATCACCAGTGATTCCAAAATTTACATTTGTGAAATTAAAAATGCTAAAATTGGGGTAAATAGGGATATTGTGCAGTTCAATATGAGTCACGTATAAAAATTAATGACCTTAAAACATTGTGATATTGAACCAAGTTATAACTGTGTGTTATGCATAAAAAAATTAGATGCATTTAAGAATCGTGTACTCGAACGAAAACATCTTGAGATCCCCAAAAAAAGGCTAAATTGTCAAAAATAATGAAAAAAAGAAAATTAGAAGAGCTTTTTGTAGGAGCAGAGTGTAAAAAAATGCTTCTCGTGTGCTTCTGGAAAGTACTAAAAAGTAAATACTCACAAAAATTGCAAATTTTTACTTTAAAGTCTGTTTTCTCAAAATATAATATTTTACTTTCTGTACCTTTTTCTCAATAACTACAGATTATATAATCCTCATTTTTTCAATGAGTATACTTTCAATATGCTTACACATTTTAATGGTGGGAATTAGTTATATGTAGCAAATTGTTTTATATAAGGCAGTTTTAGACTAAATTATAAGGAAAAAGCTGGAAATGTTTTGAAAAATTCATAATTTTTTAAATTTTAAACGTAAAAACAAAACCCTTCATTAAAATTTCTTTCATAGCACACACAACCTACCATAAAAAATTTATTTATGAGAAGTAAATAGTTTCTGAGAAAAAGGTACATAAACTTACGTAATTTAACGGGGACTCCTTTGGATGTGCCGGACCCCTTTTTAAGTTGTCTCTTGATGTAGATAATTAATTTTTGTCCAACACAGTACTTTTATTCTTCTGTCCCACAAGTTTAGCAACGAGGTGAACCTGCTGCTGCCAGTTGCCTCCAAATGTCCATCATTTGGAGTTTGTACAAACCATTCATTGATGTTCTTGAAACTTTATTTTCTTAAAAGTCATATCCATATATATCTTTAGAGACAAATACATATCCATTACACAACGAGATTTATTTGAGACAAGTTTTGGATGAATCTATGAATAATTACAATTCAAATGTATTATTTTCTGCCTCAAGGCATTTCATAACCCCATTAACATATATAAAAAGCTAGATTTTTCTCATTGAACAAAAACGGTATAAATTCTTTATCTCGATGCATATACCATGAAAATGAGGTCCTAAATGATATCAAGTTTCGATTTTTAGCCTCTATCTTTAGTAGGCATCTGCATCTTTTGGAAGGCCTACATATCAAACTACAGTGAGCATCATTTAACATGAAACTCAGGGGACTGAAATAGTTTTTCGTGTTAAGGGATATTGAAAAAAAACATATATTCAACAAAAATAAGTTTATTTAAGTAAATTTCATTTACCTAAATATGCATGTATGTGTATATTTAATAAAAATCAATGAAAATAAAAAATTTATGAGAACTTAATAAAATTTAACGCAAAGTTTTCAAGTTTTTTGAAAAACAAAACATTTTTTATTGAGTTTTGGGGAAGTAATGTGATACTTGTCTTGCATTGTCTTTTTTTTTTTTTACTTCTGTAAGCCCCCGTGTGATACTTTGTGGTCCACGAGGATTTCTAAATGTTCTCAATAAAAAAAATGTCTGCAAATTAATAGATGTGATCCCTTTTGTTTTTCATTTCACCATTGCAGTTGGGTTTTAAGTAACTGCGTATACTTTTTATGATGTTTCTCGTTTCGGATGACGTGGAAATAGTAGCTGCATTATTCATTTTATTTTTGTAGTCGTAATCTACATCAATGATATTTTTTTTTATCTTTGTACAAACTTCAAAACGTCTTAGTCTGACATAATTGGGTTGGGCCCACATTATCATCATTTACTGCAATGAATTTTGCCGATGATACAGTGGAACAGTCCAATACTCTTGAAACATACCAATAATACAGTGGCGTTTATAGGGGTGAAGGGTGAAAATAGTTTATATAAACAGAATTGGCTCCTGTCACAGACGATTCTGAGAGTATTTCAAAGCCAAGTTAGCCTCCTTTCTACGAAATATGTGAATCCACATCCGTTTCATTTTACAACCCTCTTAAATATCGCTTGCGATGCTATTGTTATCCGTAATTTGTTCAGTCCCAGAAGAAAAATCCTTTCGTGTTAAGTGATTTCCGTTTCATGTTATAAGAAAAAAATGCATGAAAATTCATTGTAGTTTATCGGAACCGTTGGGTTATTCCGTGTTACCGAAATTTAATCTTAAGCGTTTTCGCATTAAATGTATTTCACTGAGAAAAAATGTTGATGTATCGTCATCAAAAAAGCCTGAGACGGATTCATGCTAGAGTATTGTGTCTCCACATTCTCCGACTCAGGGCGTTATCTGAATTGGAAGGAATTTTACTTTGGAGCCCATGCTTTGTCTTGATCCACTAGTGCCAATATCAAGAAAACCTGCTTACTGTTTTTTTTTTCCTCACAAAATCACTTACATCATACTTCACGCTCCAATAATTTTGTAACTTGTGGTAACCACTTAAAAATTTCAGAAAATAAATGTATCCAAATTAAAAAAACACGGAAGAGTGATTGTCCTCAAACGGTACGATGATAAATATTAGGTTAATTGAACTATGAATTAATCCTTCGGGGGGGACCATAAACTAAAATTTTAATTTTTTTTCTTTAAAACTATCACAGAAAACCATGTAATTTCTCGATTCGAAAATATTTCGAATAATATATAAATTAAAAATGTGTAAGAAATGACCAATAGTCATAAAGAAAAATAAGTTAACCAGTATTTCTGATTTAGAAGCTGTTTCATAACATTTCTTAGAAGCTCTGATAGTGCAGTATGAAAGCCTTTTCAAAAAAATAATAGCAACTTTAAAGATTAAGCAAAGTATTAACTGGCATAAGAAAAAATTTTAAGTACCTTGTTTGTCGAAAAAAGGAAACATAAAATTTATTTATTTATTTTTATTTTTAATGTGTGCTAAAATTTTAACCATTCAATTTTTATAAATATTTCTCTAATGTACTGCTGATTTTTCCTTGATTTTTAAATATATCTTTAAAGTTTTATTGCTTGTTTTTCTCAGAAATTTACTTTTTAATTTCTAAAACTTCTAGATGGCTGTAAAATCAAGAGAAGGTGTTGATTGCATACATTTTAAAGTCACTCGAAATATTTTTCTTTCTTTATAGAGAATAAATTTTTTAATGAAGTCTAACATCCGATAATAGTATTAATCTATTTTTTTCATATTTTTGAACACCAAAAATATTTTGGAAAAAAAAGACTCTCTCTCTTTCTCTCGTGTTGTCAGCATATTATTTTCTTACAACAATTATATGCTTCACTATTTTTCATGGCACATATTTAACATGAATATTAGTTTTTCCTAGGTTTGATCATTCTTATAAACTTTGAATAATTGAAAAAGATAACGTAATTCTTTATTTATATAGTATTCACTTTTACACCAACAATTTTCAACCATTATAATGGATAATTTATCAAAGTACAACATTCATATTATTTGGAATATATGCATACGTTAGTTGTACAATACATATTTGAAAAATTTTTAAAAACTACTTGTAGAGTTGTTCCTTTTTAAATTCCTTCTAACGTGAGATAATTATTAATTTTGTTTGTACATTTTTATGATTTAATTTATGTCAAATTAATTTTTTTGTGAATAAATATCTCAATGATCCGTATTTCACCATATCTGACATTAAAAACCTAATTATCTTAAGAATTATCATTAAAGGAATCTAAGATTAACAACACAAAATAAAGGCTTAACTTTTTCTCAAAGCATTAAGAGTGCATTAAATAAGGCAGCACTTATTTCTTTATCATTACATTTCCGATGACATTTAAATTACAGAACTGTAAACTCTGCTTTCCCTCTTTTTTCTCACATTAACCATTGATGTCAAATTGTGAACTCATATTTCAAGCCATTTAAAGCCAATGCGTTGACGGAAAAGACGAAGCACTAAAGCAATAATCATTACTCAAGAGTCAGAATTTCAACCTGTCTTTTTCAAATGGCAGATAATTTATAACTCGCATGTGAATGTAAGAAGGGGGAAGGGAATAAAGAGTGTGTGACGTCTTTTTTCTGCTTCTTGTGATCTACTCTGTTTGGGCAAGAGGATGAGTTGAAATGATGTTTACGTAAATTATAATTAAGAATAGAATTAGATGAAGTCGAAAACTTTATAGAGACCAATCTGAAATGAAATGTTTATGTATAGCCGGAAAAATGTTCTTAGTGAAAAAAAGGAAGTTTAGATCATTTTAATATATTTGGGTCATCTGAATAAGCCAGTTAAAAGAGAAATCAGTTTTAAGAAGACCTTATTGAAGTCTATTTTTTTTAGACTTTTATGATGAAACCACATTTTCTCAGAAAACAAAGAGATAAATACCGTATATTCAAGCGTAAAACATGCACCTATACTTGAAAACTGAATTTGTTAAATTTTTAATTTTTTTTTAATTTTTAAAATTTTGTTAAATTTTAAAAATTAAATATTTGCCCCTTTTATGCACATCTCATTTATCACAAAGAAACCTGAAGTGTACATATGCAACGCCCTAATAATCTCAAGTAATTTATTCGAGGTATTCTTGCAGACATTTAAAAAAAATAATATAATTCTAGAGCTACAACTTGAAGTCCATAGGACATGTTATTTCTTTTCAATAAACAATACTCCGATATATAGAGAAGTCTAATTCTCTTTTATGCACATCTTTTTTTGCTATTATTTTTTAAAGCTATCATTTTTATATCCGGTGTATAACTTGTCTCTACAAATTTTGATCTTTTTTTCTGTGTATGTGTTTAGAATGTGCGTTTTTAGCTGCAATGAATTTTACTTTCATGATGCTAATCTGAAACAACCACAATGACTTTTATGAGTGACCGAAAAAACCGAACATAACAGTTTTTTTTTCCTTTGTTCTTTAAACCCATTGCACAGTATATCAACCCTTAACTTGCCATTAGCATATAATGAAAGAATCGAGAATAAACATTTCAGGACTTTAAAGAAAATTATTCCGAAGGATTAGCTTCAGTAGGTTTTAAAAATTCTTCAAAATTGACTTCTAATGAACCATTCTTTTGATCATTAAAGTATTTACATCATTAGTTAAGAATTATGGCAACACAACTTTAAATTTCTAAAAGACAGAGTTATAATTTGTTTTTATTCACAGACAAACATGATTACGATACTTATATTTTCATCTAGATTCATCAAAAATACGTGACATACATTCTAATTATAAATAAGGACTGGTGTTTCTTTGTTCTTATTCTGAGAAATAAATAAAGATATAAACTAGAGGAGCAAATCACATTTAAATTCATAGGAGAGGAATTACTTTTTTTGCTCCTGTAACTTCCAACTTAAAAAAAGATACGTTATCGAGAACTGTGGTGAAAATCCAATATCGGTAAAAAGTAGTCATGCAAAGAAACAATGAAAGTCTGGAAGGAAGTTTCAACAATACCAAGATCTTCGTACTAAACGTAAAAACGTGACAAGAATCTTATTCAGTCATGTCTTTTCAAAGAAATCTATTTCAAGTTAAAATAAATTCATTCAGTAACAAACAAAATATATACATATATATATATTACTTTTTATAATAAATGATCGATGGACGTTTCAATGACTTTATCTCGAATCTTTAAGTTAGAAAGATTATATTTTTCTTCTAAGCGGAAATGGAATAATTCCTTTTTTATCTGAATTGAGTTCAAGATATTGGAAAGAATGACAAAAAGGAATCGCATAAAACATTCTTTATATATATATATATATATATATATATATATATATATATATATATATATATATATAGAAAAAGGATATCATAATGGTTTAACGAAAAGAAGATCTACAAAATATTTGTGGAAACATCGCATTTGCAGCAAATCAATCGTTTTTCAATGGATCCCTTCACCTGTGGATATCGAAAGAAACGAAAAGGCAGACATACTAGCCAAGAGAGGAGCTCTAGAGCCACAAGACAACAAACCACTTCCTTCAGAGTCACTTAAAAATCATATTTTTGAAAAATTAGTGGATCTGCCCAGGCAGCAAAATGAACAAAGAAAGCCTAGGCTAATATTCAAGACACTTGAGTAAAGTTTTGTCAAAAGCCCCTTAAAGAGGCTGCAAACATGCCAAGATTGCATGGTGCTTTATCTTATTTAAATATCCATCCTCCCATCCAGTATATGCCAAATTTGTAATTCGGGCATCATGAATGCAGAGCATTTTCCTATATGCCCAGAACTAGATAAAGAGTCCCAAAAACGTTTCGAAATAAGCAAACTACATTAGAAAACCAGAATTTTCATCAACTCCTTATAAAGATTATATCTCTTTTGTTCCTTTTCTTATTGTTTATTTTTTTACATTTTTACTTTCAATCCCATGGTAATTTTTCCTGGTTCTTCCTTAAAATTTTTGCTCTTTTTTTATTTATCATTGTCCATGTATGATACTTGAGCTGGTTAAAATGTTTGGATTGATCCTTTCAATATAGTCATATGTAAGAACAATATCGCATTTGCTGAGTTCAGAAAAAAAGCAAATTCAAGTTTTTCTCAATAATGCATCGAAGCTTTATATTTACAAATTATATCTGTCTCTCACATAATCATATGTTCAAAAAATACTTGTACTTTTCAATATTAAAAAATTTGTGCAACTGAATAAATCATTTTAATGTAAAACAGGGATCACATGTACTTAATCTCAGGAATACATTTCCTTCTTATTACATCCTACACTTTATTTTTTAGATTCGGGCTTTAATTAGTAACTGGAAATGTTATGCCTAGAAATGAAGTGAAGGAAGTTCAGTATTCATTGAACACTATTATGGTTTTACAGTTGATGAAACGCATTATTTTCTGCATTTAAACTGTGTAAAGGTATTTTCATTAATCTGAGAACATGCCATTCTAAATCAACTTTACATTTTTACTCGATACGTTGGAATTGAATTACCCTAAAAAATACCCGCTCGGTTCATTCTGTATTCCTGAAGTTGGAATACGTTATGAACAAGTCCGTAATAATTTCAATCAATAATAGGTTAAGTGGCGTAACGTCAACCCCCGCAACCGCCACATCGTGGAGGGTAGGATTCTAGAGAGCCCAAAGGTTATGGTTTTGTAATCCTATGTAAGATCTGGCTTGGAGCCCAAAAGGTTGTTTTTGTAGGGGGGATAATATTCTCTGTTACACTACTGAATAGGTTTCAGCTCTTTCTGCACAAACATTACCAAAGCGACCTTTATCTATTTATGCGACCACCAAAAGAATAAATTTGGCTGATTGAAATGTATACTGATCCTTAATTGAATATGTATGATTGGAGAAAAGAAAAATTAAAGTAAAGCTCGGGAAATAATTTATGTGGTTAAATTACCGATGTTAATTCCCTTATCAATCTTACGGCAATATCACACTTAAAAGATTTGCATAAGAATTCACACACACAACAATGATCGACTCCGAATATTTAACTTTGTAAGTAAGAACTTGCATGTACTTCATAATTCTTTGTTATTGAAATGTGCCAATTCTGACACTTGAAAATTCTAGATTAACAATGTTCTTAAATACGTTTTTAAACAAAATATCACAACTTTTTTGTGTGTGTACAAATATATTGATTTTTTTAAAGAAAAATGTCACATGTGCAAAAAGGGAAACTTACAAAGGAATTAATTTTAAAAACTCCTGAAACTATAAATTTATATACAATTGTCTTAAGTTAGTATGGGTATGACTTGATAGGAGCTCTTGGTAAGTCACAACTGGCCCATGGGTCGCAATGTGCCCACCACTGGCCTAGGTCTGAATATTTGAGGAGAAAACTCTTGAAATTCACAAACTTACTTCCAGTTTATAAAAAAAGGGCATTAGACAACAAAGTATCAAAACGTGACAGTGAATATACATTTGTTTCCCCGCATGCTATATTATGTTTGTGGAGTTATATATTAGCGTGAGGTTTGAGTTTAAAAAAAAACTGTTGATTTTAAAAGTGATTCGTTTCTCTGTTAAAAGTAAATATGTTACATTTAGGGGAGCATTCCAGAGAAAATTTTGATTTGCTCTAAAAGAATCGGCTTGTTGAAAGCGCGATTTTTTCCCTTCTTTCTTAAACTACTCTACCATGCAACAAAATATATTCATTTCTGGCATTTATATTGTTTTAAAATAACATTAATAGCAGCATAATAAGAAGGTGAAAAAAAAAAGGTTCACCTTCTAACGTGAGGCTCACCTCATGGTAATTTTCAATTAATTTGCAAAGGAATTTCATCTCATGTACACATTCATCAGAATTTATTTCTGTTATAAATTTCTTAAAGTGGTCTTGAATTAAACGATTTTTCTATAAAATATTTCTGAAGACTGACTTAAAAAGTTACATACCATTACTGGATTATATTTGGTTTCATAGCACAAATAAAAGAAAATAAACATAAATTAGATAAATTCAGAATTAAGGTTAGTAGAAATGTACATACAAAATAACATTGTGCTTTGTTTTTAGTGTTAATAAAGATATTATTTTAAAATTTTATTTTCAAATGTTAACAGAAAAATTATTAAAAGTAAAAAATAATAATAATAATGTATTTCTATTATTTAAACAATTCTGGACGTTGATATAAATTATCTCAGTCAGCGTTTCTCAAACTGTCGGGCGCCCCCCCAGGAGTTACGATAACCCTACTAGGGGGGCGCGAGCGTATCGAAAATAAAAGATATAAAAAATAATTAATTTACTGGAATGATTAAAAACAAAGTACTTTCAGAAATAATAAAAAATGCATTTTTACTCTGATATAATTTATATATATCATCTAGCAAAATAACGTCATCAAAAATAAAAACTTCTTCAATACCTAATTAGTTATCTTTGATCCTGTAACCAAATAAAAAAAACATTTATTAGGTTTGCTGTAATCCCATGATGAGAGATTTTTATTACGTTTTCTTTTTAAACCTAAAATAATACTCTTTAAGAAAAAAAAAACCGCAGACCCAGAATCGAAAAAATTTAGGAAGATAAAAAATTAATCACTGTTATTATTTTTGAAATACTGTACACTATAGCTGTAGGCAGCGGAATATATTTGCTCAACATTTGTTTAAACTTCTAAGTTATTGGTACAGTTAGTTATGCGCCCTCTCTTATGTGTTTGTTTCTCATTTAGGGAAGTTGTAAATAATGTATTTATGTGGGGAGGGGATCTATGTAAAAGTTTTACGATATTTGGAAAACCACAGACAGCACTTTAAAGGATTACTTCGTCAAGATTTATTTTTATGAGTACTCTCAAACATACAAAGTATAATGAAAAATGTTTTACACAATTTTTTTTGCAGTAACATCCATATTATTATATCGAATACACTTTTAGCCCGAAGTGGTCACGCGGGGCACACAGATCACGAAACCGTTATTTCTGAAAAAAAATTGTTCATTTGTTTCAAAAGAAAAATTGAAAAGTCCTTGAAAGTAGATAAGTATACTTTCTCTTAGTTAAATTATTCACTGGAATCAAGATTTGTATCGTGTACAATAAAAATAATTATTAAAAAACAAGATTAGGTGACTCAATCACCCCGCGAGATCATTAACGTTAGAATCGAGTGTGTGCCTGCTCCCGGGATAAATTATTTTGAAGTCTTCTCGCTTTAAATTAAATTATTCTTATTAAAAAGTAACACAATTATTCTTTATCGGAATTTTATATTATTTTTCATTATTTAATATTAATTATAAATGCTCATTCACTGAGGCTTAAAATTACAGTTCGCTTAAAACTAATTATAAAATGAGCATTTATTTAAAAATATTATTTTACATTTTCGTAAACATTCTTGCGCATTTGGGTTTACTCTCTTGACCATTCAGCTATTATGTCAAGAATGTTTTAGTTTTTTAAAAAAAAATTAATTCGTGCGAAGAGCGGGAACTTCAGAGTATACTTTTAATGTATCAGTGCTGCACAAGGTATTTAATAACTAATTTATTAATACTGAATTAAAAGCAAGTTTATTAAGTATTAGCGACTTTCATGGGCTTGTCTTGCAGAGGAAATTTTCAAAGGAAGGTTTACGATTAGAAACTGACACTCTGAGTACTTTTTCTATATTTGGCTGAGATCTATATTTTGTCTTCAAAGCCGCCTCCACATTTTGCAATCTGTTCCGATTTAAAAATTCGAGAAAGGAAATAAAATATATATAACTTAAAAGTAACATATAAAATGTAGTATACTTATCTTATTAATTTGTACGATATATAATTAAGATCATATTGCAGCTTTAGCATCAAAGTGCATTATTATTGCATTCAATATTTTATTATTGCATAAGGGGGCGCGATAAAAATTATGATTGAAAAGTGGGTCACCAGTATTGAAAGTTTGAGAAGCACTGATCTAAGTCTTTAAAGTAATTATATTCTTGCATCCGCTCGCTGACCGTAATTTACCAATCACTGCCCTAGGAAATCTAGTTGCGAGAAGTTCTGCTTTTACAATAGAATGCACGTGTGGAGATAAGTGAAAATCAGTTCTAAGATGGAGAAAATTGTTGGCTTACGACACGAATAACAAGGTCTTGCCGTTGTATTGCTACTGAAAAACACTAAAAAAGACACCCACTTCGTGTAGGATATGTATCAGATAAATATACCAACGGAATATGATTCACCGCGAAAGATCAAGTTCATCAGAATTTTCAACAAAGCGTGTATTTTGATGCATCTGTAGGGATGCGGTGAATCAACTATTGTCGACATTCATTAGAACGTGTGGGAGGTTTCGAATTATCCACTATCTCAGACATCCTTTTCACGACAACTTACTGAAAATTGAATGCACATAAAACACAAGACTGTCATTGAGGAAGTGAAATATTAAAGCTATAATGATATTAAATCATTTGGACGACAGAATGGCATAATGAGGTGTTCAATATCAAGTTTTGGCTCTGTTTTTCCAATCGTATATGAGAATACGGTGTTCTTAAGGATTTGGAGCCAATCCGATCACTGTTGCTGAACGTCCTGCCATTCATTAACCTGGCGTAATGGCTTGGCCATCAGATATAATAACGCATAACTTCTAGTGCATATCAAAGACTCAGACGATGATACGTTAATACAATATTGCAGCTAATTGTGCTGACTTGAATCCAGTGGTTTCAGAAAGGTATTTTTCAAAAAGGACAACACTCAATTGCACATGCTATCTACCAACAGACATGCCTTACAACAAGTCTAATTGCCTTACTGGCCAGCAATGTCTCATCAATCGAGCATGAGAGGTAATTAGGTGACGTCAACTTGATTTGCCCCAATCTTAATGGAAGGATGAACTATGAAGACCGATTGAAAGCAAGTAGAGTTTCATTCCCATGTGTGTGTAAGCCTTTTTCTCTTCACCCCTGTATTTTTATATATTACAATTATCTTGTAAACCTCTTATTCACACATGTTTTCTTTATTTGTTAATCAATTTTCTTCACATTCTCCCATCCCTGTTATTGGGCAGTATTTTTGATGTTGGACAGAGTTATTTAGTATAAACTGCAATGCAAATTAAAATAATGGCCTGAAATCAAAATTTTTTGATGCAAATATTTTCATGTGATAATGAATCGAATTTTACTTTTATACCTTCTTGCACAAAGTTACATTTTCAAGAAAAATATATATTTTTTCTAGAAAACTATTTAAAATTTCCCTACCTTAATCCGAAGATAAAGGTGCACGTGAAAAGAAAAGAAATTTAGCAATTTATAGCAAAAAAAATTTAATTTTTTCAATTATTTAATATAACAACAAACTTATCGCTAGTGATATTTATAGGAGATCATTATATAATAAAGGAAAATTTAATATAAAACTTATGAATCTTGAGACTAGATTTCTATCAAAAACAAAAATGCTTTTTTTAATAAAAAAATTACTTTTAATAATGATTTTTTATTGATAAAAATGTAAAATAAATATGTATTTGTTATATGTTCATATTAAATACTTTGTTTACTGCCTATTTTTATTCCTTACACACAAAACATTTTAATTTAATATGCATTTTATGCAAATTTTAATGAATTACTTGTTTAATACTAGTAGCAACAAATTCTATTAATCACGAGGTAATGAAAACTATGTAAAATTAGGCAAATACCGTTACACCGAAACCCTAATTTCCTTTTATAAAAAGACCAATGTGATGTGTGTGTGCTTAATAGGTCAGACTTAATAAAGATGTATTCTACGAAATCAACGTTCTAGAGCTACAGCTTAAGTCCTATACATATTCAGAAATCATATCTTATTTAAATCTATTCAAACCTAATCTATTTTTATATAAAGAAAGGTCTTAAGCATATCGTTGAATTTCATAAGATGTAAAGGGTGTTTTTTTAGAGGTATAGAACTTTAAATTGCAATAAAACAACGATGTATTATTCGATTGACGTGGATTTTTTTTTATTCGAAAGATAATCTTGTGGCATTACATTTTAAATATGATTTATGGCATAGTACTGCCACGGCTGGCTCGGATGTAGTCTAATCTGGACGTCCAATTTTCGATGACTTTTTCCAACATTTGTGGCCGTATATCGGCGATAACACGGCGAATGTTGTCTTCCAAATGGTCAAGCGTTTGTGGCTTATCCGCACAGACCAATGACTTTACCTAGCCCTACAGAAAATAGTCTAGCGGTGTTAAATCACAAGATCTTGGAGGCCAATTCACAGGTCCAAAACGTGAAATTAGGCGGTCACCAAACGTGTCTTTCAATAAATCGATTGTGGCACGAGCTGTGTGGCATGTTGCGCCGTCTTGTTGGAACCACAGCTCCTGGACATCATGATTATTCAATTCAGGAATGAAAAAGTTAGTAATTATGGCTCTATACCGATCACCATTGACTGTAACGTTGTGGCCTTAACCGTTTTTGAAGAAGTACGAACCAATGATTCCACCAGCCCATAAAGCGCACCAAACAGTCAGTTTTTCTGGATGTAACGGTCTTTCGACATACACTTGTGGATTAGCTTCACTCCAAATGCGGCAGTTTTGTTTTTGAGGTGTTCTATACCTCTAAAAAAACACCTTTTACTTCGAAATTGTGATCTTTCTACAGACCTCAAATTTCTTTACGCAGTCCCTGCATCTACCAATTATTTAAATAAAATTTATTTTCAAAAGAGGAAATCTTTGAATCATTTTTTTAAAAATATTTATCAAAAATATTTAATAATTTAAATAATGAGTGTCTACCTTCAAATCATCAAATCAATTAGGATTGATACAATAAATCGTATCAAACTAAAGCTTTGATCTAAAGAACTCTCATCTGCAAAATTAATTAACACAAGTAAACGCATTTGTATCAGCAAACAGTTCCAGTACGTCTAAGGAGAAAGTTTTATAGGGAGCATCTGTCTCCTTGAATAATGTTCGTTGTTCACCCTAGTATGTTTCAGAATAATAAAACGTAATATTAACGGTACTGAAAGGAGTATTGCAGCACATATATCACAGAGCAGGATGATCATACAATAGAATGTCTCCTAAATTCGTTTTCTGATTAACCTGGTTTTTCCTGTCTTTCCCAAATAAATGATTACGTTCCTGACCATTTCTTTTTGACTCGGTTGTAACAGGAAATAGGATTTAGACTCATGATCCCCCATATACGTTAGGGAATTGTAGTAAAGAAACATAATTTAGCTAATATATTTAGATGAACTTATTCTTTAGCTATAAATATGAAGTTGTGCTTCTAATAATAAGAATTTATTGCTTAAAAGTTTCTACCATGATTTTTACAATGATTGTAAGGAAGAAATAGATTTTATTTGCATAAATGAATTAATTGAGTTGGACGGCACAAGCTACAACTTTTTTCTCCTTATTTTACATTAGTTTAAGGGGATACAGTACGATTCAAATGACAAAAATCGGTCAAAAAATCAATCATAACTTTTGTAGCCTAAATTATTCTTCATATACTTTTCTATAACCTCACTTAAAAAACACAGAAAAAGCTCTAAACTTAAAAAACATAGATTATGATAGATTTTACATTCGTTTTTATTCACATCCCTATGGCAAATCAAAACTTTAAACTTATCTCAGAAAGATAAAATAACTAGTTTGTCTTCATTTAAAATTTTAAGGCTTTTTTTTCTATTGTGTCTAATGTTTTGAATTTTTTTTTACCTATTGCTAATAATACATGTAACAGAGGTTGGTATGCATTTTTGAATCAAAGTAATACTTATTTTTAAAAAATATATTTGAATTCAGAATTGTTTTATACATTTTGAAGGAATTTTCAATAAGCATTCATAAAATGAAGTATTGTACAAATACCAATCATCTTATCGCAAAACCCATACCAACTTTTGTTATACATAGTTTGACGTGCATGTAAATCAAATTTTATAAATGTAAGTCAACTTTTGTGTGTAGGAGTAACATTTTAAAATCACTTCACAAATTTTAAGTTTTTTCTTTAAAAAATTAAATAGCTAGCTTTTTATGAAATTTTGGGCACAAAGTCTGTTTTACATAGCATGCACACATAGGAGGCAACAAAAATTTTTTTGAAAATACTTTAATTAAATTTTTTTTACGTAGATCGTACCATGTCCCCTTGAATTATTTTATTCAACACTTTCAGATATTATTCCATTTAATAGTTTTTATTTCTTAAACAATGAAATTCTCGATTCCATGTAAAATTATATGAATAAAAGAATATTTATAGGGATAAAAAGTTTTTGAATAAGCTAAGAATAATCTGTATACTTTCGTTAGAGTAAAAGAAAAAAAAATAATTCAGTGCTTCTGTATTACAATACACCATATGCTTGCAGCCACAGCTTTATTTGAATTCTAAATATCCCTAGCTACACATAATATTTTTGTATTTAATAACACAGTTAAAATATTTCAAAGTTCCCTGACTTTAGAAACCATTTTATAAACTATTTATTCATCGAGACAAGCATACTAAGTACCAATGGCGTAATGGAGAATATTAGGCCCCCCACCCTTAAAAGTCAGATTTTGCCTCTTAAATATCTTATAAATTAGTTAAATATGTACTTGGCATCAGTCAAGCTTTAGGCATCCTAGAATCATGAACTCCCCCCCTGTGGGGGTGTACGTTACCTCAATGCTACGGACGAATAAATTGAGTTCATTTATAAAACATATGCTTATTAATAATCTAAATTAAATAAAGACAATATGAAATTTAAACAATTACCCTTAAAATATGAATGAGAATGAATTAACTTTTTGCAACAAAATTTCTCTATTTTTTTTTATTTTTTCAAAAAAAAAAAAATATGTAATGTAAAAGAAAGTTTTCCGTAATGATTTAAGAATAAAAAATGGAAGTTTGCGTTTGTTGTATTTCTTATGTTATATGAATTATTTTTTTTTCGTCTGTCAATATTTAGATTAAGCCATTGCATAAAAAAAATTATTTTAATTTTACGGATACGAACTTATTTTTCAGACAAAAAAATTAAACGGTATTCACACAAAAATAAGTAATTAATGTCCCGGTTAATTAGTGTATAATGATCTTCCAGTTAAAATCCCCTTAAGAGATTGACTAATTCATGAGAGTTATCTATGAATAATGAAAATTTATATATATATTTTTTTATTAATGTGTTACAACAATTTGATAAAAATGCAAAAATATATTTCATTTATTTATTTGCTTTGTTTAAATTTTAAATAAAAATATACAAGACAAAAATCAAAACCAAAGACGTAGAGTGGCAACCAGAACTCGAAAAAACTTGTTTTATAATTACTCTTTGCTTTCCCATTCAAAACTACGAAACGTTCCTGATGAAATAGTCATATATTCTCTACCAACCTAATTACAATTTTTTATAGATTACTTTTTTGCTCTTCAGTAGCTTAAATTAGACCTTACACAGACATGAAATCGCCTTACATACTCGATTTAATATTCTTATGCCAATATTTTTGGTAATCGTTTTATTAGCTTATCCATATATGAATTAGCATCTCTTATGCAGATGGACCTCTTTACTTTCGCACAATACACTACTTCACACATTAAAAAATTCCCCTTTTAAAAGTTTTTTTATCAATAATGAAGAAGTCTGTTATCCTGTGTGAAGTCCTGTGATAACCCGCTCTGCATTCTCGGACGTTCATTACTTTTTACAGTAGCTGACTTCTCGGAATTGTAATCACATTTGTGTTGTTCCGATCAAAAAACCAAAATAGTTTCAGGCCACACACCATGCATCAGCCCATAAACCATGGGTCCCCAACCTTTTTTGAATTGACGCCCCCTTTTCTAGTGGATATTTTGATACCGCCCCCTCCCACTTTAGATAATTAAGAGCGTACACAATACATGGTGAAAACATGAATTAAATTTTTAAAATATATTCAATTACTAATAGAATATATCTTTAATTTAATTTTTTACCCCCCATTTTTTTCTTAGTTGCGAATCTGAAAAATAGCTATTGCCCCAAATATATTTAAATGTGTAATATTATATATTTTAGTTTTAGATAGGATATTGTTGGAATTGAAACGCTATTGAATTTGTTCTTTATGTAAAAGAGTGGAATAAAAGTTTTAGTTTACCTATTGTAAAGATGCTTTTGAAAGAAGGTTTTGGTGATATGAAGTAATGCACAATAAATTATTGCTTTCAAAATAAAAAAAAATGTCAGTTTCAACCTTTAAAGAATTGCACGTTAATTCCTGGTTAAATATTTAATTATATTTCTTGTATAATATACTTAATGAAATGCAATGGACGAAATATTTTTCCTACCGCTCACAAACAAAGACCACACGTACACTGCAGAAATTAAAATTTACTATATCATTCAATTTAATATAGGTCTGAATGTAATGTAATCTTTAAGTTTTTCATCCACTTCCCAAAATACCTAAATATGTAAATTTTCGTACACGTGATAGAAATGATTTAAATACATACAATCAACATAAGGTAACCAGCATTAAATTTTGCTTTTTTAGACTACATTTGATTAATCTGCAAAAGCCCTCCGTGTCATCTCAAAGCCCCCTAATTTTCTCTGTATTTTTACTGCACCCTGAAAGCCTCAAGCGCCCACTTTGAGTCCTAAACTGATGAGTGAGAGTTTATTAACATTACACTATAAAACAACACGAAGGCTATTGACGACGAACCTCATATTTTACAACGACGTTTAAGTGACGAGAACACCTGAGCAGGCACACCCTTTTCTAAACTACCACAGCATGCCAAAGGGAATACTTACAGCCAAGCGTGTAAAAAATTTTAAAAATTCGGCCCTTCTACATAGCACTGGAGTTCAAACTCGGAGCTTGTGACCATAACCACTAAACTACCACGGACGTCTTATAAATTGGAAAACCTGAGTAAGAAAGGTGAAGAATCTTCAGTTTTGAAATAATAAGAATACTTTGAAAATTTCAGAAATATATCTTTAGAGTGACAAATCTTATCATAACGGATTCACATAAGCAGCATCAAGATATACCCTCTGAGTTTTTCAATTATTCAAGCAAAAATCCCTAGTTTGTATGAAGATTAAAATCTATATATATAAAGGAGAAAAGCGACTCACTCACTCATTGACTGACTCACTGACTAATCACGATATCTCCGGAACTATTAAACCTACAGACTTGAAATTTCGTGGGTAGGTTCCTTTCACGGAGTAGACGTCAGTTAAGAACGAATTTTGCAAAGCTCGAACCTCAGGGGGCGTTACGGGGGTTTAAGGGGCATTATAGATAATTATTTCCATTACTAAACTATTAGATGTACAGTCGTGAAACTTGGTACACAAATTTCTTTCATAAAGTAGAGATTCCCTACATAATGATTTTTACGAAAATCGACCTCCAAGGGGCGTTGAGGGCGCTTAAGGGGCGTTATACATAATTATTTCCATTTTTAACCTATTAGACGTACAGTCTTGAGCAGATTTCATAGAGTATAGATCCCCTTTACAGAATGGGTTTTATAGAAAATCCAAGTGGCGTTGTAGAATATTAAGTGGCGTTATACAATTAATGGGTTTCTTCAACTTAGACATAAAATCTTGAAATTAATAAGCAGATTCCGTTCACTCTGCCATAAGATGGGAATATCGTTATAGGGGCGTTATAGATAATTATTTCCATTTTTAAACTATTAGACGTACAGTCTTGAAATTGAATTCGTTTCTTAAACTATGGGTTTTAGAACATCGACCCCAAGTGGCGTTGTGGAGAATTAAGGGGCGTTATAGGCAAATAACTCCTTTCTTAAACTTTTAGACGTAAAATCTTGAAATTGAGTAAGCAGATTCCATTCACTGAGTAGAGATCTGTCATAAGATGGGTTTTGTGAATATCGTTTCCTAAGTGGCGTTGCGGGGGCTTAAGGGGCGTTATAGATAATTATTTCCATTTTTAAACTATTAGACGTACAGTCTTAAAATTTGGCAAGCGATTTCCTTTCTTGGTGTAGAGATCCACTACTAAATAGTTTTGGGGAAAATTGATCCCCAAGGGTCACTGAGGGGGATTAAGGGGCGTAATAGATAAATATTGCCGCTTTTCAACTAATAGAACCACCTGCTTGAAAATTAGAATGTATTTTCCGTTCATGGAATAAAGTTCTTTTTACAAAGATTTTTGCGAAAACGGACCCCCAAAGGAGTGGGGTTGCGAGGGATTAAGGCGTGTTATAGAAAAATTCCTGTTTTTGAATTTAACTCATTTACTTGAAATTTGTTGAGCACTTTTCTTTAGTTGAATAGAGTTCCACTAAGAATGGATTTTACGGAAATCAACTCCAGGGGGAAGCGGGCAGAGTTATTGGGGCGTATTGATAGACAAAATTCCCGTTTTTGATCTGCTAAGACTATAATAATAAAATTTGGTTTGCATGCTTCTTTTGTTGAATTGGAATCCGCTAAGAATGCTGTCAACGAGGTATTGATGATAAAAATTCCGTTTTTGCTCTGTTAGATTTAGACTTGAAATTTAGCACGCATGTTTATTTTAGGGAGTAGAGATCCACTGAAAGTTGCTTTGGTGGAAATCCACTTGATTATTAGGTTAAGTGAGCGAAAAAAATCTTTCTACTTCTATTTTAGATATAAATAGAAATTAGATATTATAATTTATGTTCTTTTTATATCAAGGGGCGAGAGTGTAACAGCTATAAATATATTTTTCAATACAATCGAATTCTTAATGCTTGATATCAATAGTTAATATATATGTAAACAGTATACATATGTACAACATCGTGAAATACCCAGTGAAGCGGGTGGGTAATGGCTAGTACTATACTAAATGCAGACTTCACATACACACAATGCGTTGTTTCAAGCAATGAGATAATTTTTACACACAATATTAAATTCATTGGAGAATCGATCGAAGCGGATAAAGATTCTGTGAAAGAATTTATTTCCTCGTTGTCCAAAATTACTGTAGATGGAGAATATTCTCCTAATCAAATATTCATAAACTCATTTAATTTAATATAGGTTCCTATGGACCTGCCAGATCCTTCTAAATATGCATTTATCTTTATCCTTTTAAAAATTATATGCAGATCAATCCGGAAGCATTTATGCACAATTCCTGGCGAATTTATTCAGATATTTGAATACTTACATAAAAATGCATGAAAAATACGTATTCAACATTGAACAATCCAAACCCGAATATCCAAACTTATGAAACTAATAAAAATACGTTTCCAATCGTACAATATCTAGAAATGCAAAATTATGTTTTTACATACTCTTTCATTAAAAGAAGTTGTGACTGCTCTTCAGTTCCATTCAAAACCACTGTTCCTTAGCTAATCATCTTGTAGAATTTATTCTTTAACTGTGGTTTAAGTTAAAAACTGTTTTCCGTATAGAAATTACTGGATTTCATGCTAATGCAAATGTTATTTAAATCCTGACAAAGAGTGTGATAAAATTAATCATAGAAAGTTAATCGTGAATCATGAGTGGTGAACTGTTCGTCCTGAAGCTATCATTCGAACTATAACTTTCATTTAGAAAAGTGGAAATACTAGAGAAGTTGATTTGAAGAGGACCACAGCAGTTTAGGAGAGATCTGACAATTTATCTACAAGCGGATTAAGAGATAAATGTATTATCAATAATTTTTAAGTTAGAAAAAGAAGTTGGTGAGGATTACTCCTAAGGTTATTCAGTTAATCATAAATTGCTTAATATTGAAATATAAGAATTAGTTTTATAACCATGTCTGCTTATTCAACGACCTCTACTACACCCACAACCTCCAGATTACGACAAAGAGAAGTTTTTTTGGTCCCTTTCATTCAAAATCCTAATATATTTTTCACAAGTTTGAAAAAGTTTCTACGGACACAATATTTAAACCATATAGATTTTAAGTAGCAATTATAATCCTTATAATGAATATTTTGCATTAATAAATATTTAATGGTATCGTGTAATAAGGCAATATCTGCTCCAGGAAGCGCCGACTGATCCACAAAGCAACGACGGCTTTGAGAAATAGTGATCCCTCTCTACAATGCAGCGACTGCTATGGGAAGCGGTGATTGATCCATAAAGCAGTAATGGCGGAAAGTGTTAGTAGCTTCACAAAACACTGGCGGTTCCAGGAAGTAAAGCTACAATATAAAGCGGTACCTATGGCGGGAAGTGATAGCATTAGCGTAAAGATATTTTGATCTGTATAGAATATATTTTTCCTACCTTTCTGTATTATAAATAATATGCAAGCTTAAACCATACAAATTTTGTCATTAAAACGTCTAAAAGGAGAAGTCATTGGAAGAAGTTACGAAATGAATAGGGCTTTGTGTTGAACCTAATACTGCTGAATTAGGTTCAAAATACAGAATACACTACTACTTATCCTATTACGCGATTACGCGAAATAATGTCAACCCCAGGATGTTCCAACAGTGCAGAACACGGCACAGGTAGTATAGGGATGGATTCTTGACAAACATATTTCAGTTAGTTCCTGAAATTTTGCCCCACCATGTGCTTTTTATTATATCCTTCTGTTTGTAGATTTACCAAATACGAGATTGATGTTTCATTTCTTCTAGTTCTTAAATGTAGATAAATTTTCTGATTAAAAATAAACGTATTTTGTACAAATTATTTGTTATGAAAAGTATAGAATAAAACGTTAAAAAGGGAACATTTTTTATTTTTTTTTTTTATTTTTCATTAAGCAATCTGAGTGAGTAAATGGAAAAAGACTTGAACCAATGGCTAATGAGTAAGTGGGGCTCCTAGTAACCTGGTTTGGATTCAAAGCCCTCATTAATTGTTAAAGTACTTTTCATCGATATTGTTTAGATCTGTGGCTTAATGAATAAAAATATGGGTCATACTCAAAGAAAAAGTATGAGTAAGTCACAGAAGTGCGCACGAAATTATTGTGCGTTAAACACAAATAAGGGAACATATTTTATAGAATACAAATTTGAAGAATAAATGAAAAACATGAAACTGTAGAGGCCTCAATTCTATGTATTATACAATTTTTTACTCAGTACAAGCCAAGATTATTTAAATTATTTCTTTATTAATGCAAGTTAAACATCAAAACAACAAGAAATCGAATTAAAATAACAATTTTTAGAAACAACAAAGCTGTCTCTAACCAACCAGTCGACACTGCCTTGATAAGAAACAATTATCAATCCACTTCAGTTCTTATTAAGGTTTCCGACTACGTTCGGAACCGTGATTTTGCAAAGGCGCATAAATGGATAATTTTCATAATATTTAGTGTCATTTAGATTAGAATACATGTATAAAATGGTTTTAAGGACATTTTGACAAAAACAATTATTTAAATGCAAAATTTTGGCAAAAAATTAACTTAGAATAATCTTTTTTCAAAGCGTTCTCCTTTCGTGAAAAGTGCTTATATTATAATAATATTTTGTCTGAATATAGCTCACACCTCTCTACAGAGACTCAACTAGAATTTGTGAAATATTTACCTTAGAAGTGGGTTTATCATATTTTACGACAACAGAGGGGAGAAATTTTAAGAAAAAAACGCCAATGATGGGTGATAACTCTGTAAATAATGTGATTTTTCAGAAATTCTAAATGAGTCTCTGTAGAGAGGTCTGATATATACTGCTCAAAACAATTAAAGGATATTGTAAGTTTTATATAAAATAAAAATATAAGCGAATTTTTTTGCCCTAAAAGGAAGAAGAGATTCACAAATGCTAATTTTTCTGATTTTCAAACTGTGGAGTATGCTAATTTTGAGTTCGACGTCAAAAACGTCGCTTCAGCGGCAGCGAATGAAATTTGACTTTCAACTGAAATGAAGACAAGGATGATCGCCATTCAGTGACTGCTTTGTTTCGATGAGAACGATGTCTCAGCGAAGTCATTTAACCGATTCAGAAGCTTGGAGAGTTGTTGGTAAGTTAGAAGGGGGCCAAACTCAAGCCGAAGTAGCGCAAGCCATTAGAGTGACACAAAGTGTGATTTCCAGGATCTGGAACCCATTTTTGGAGACTGGAAGTGTGCAGGCCGAAGACCAGGACAAGGTAGTAGACGGGCAACAAAGCCCAATGAAGATCGTAATTTAGTGTTAACGGCTCGGAGACACCGAAATATGAACGCTACTCTTCTCCAACAACATTTTCGCTTGGCTACTAGCACTACGGTTTCAACTCAGACTGTCCGAAACCGGTTCCATGGTGTAAGTCTGTATGTTCGCTGACCGATGGTATGTGTTAGACTAACATCAAAGCATCATCACGACCGCAGGGAGTAGGCAACAGAGCATGTGAACTGGAGGAGAAATGAATGGAGCAATGTTCTTTTTTCTGACGAGTCCCGTTTTTGTGTTCAACCGGATAATAGGCGTATTTTCCTCTGGATGGACCGTGGCAGTAGGAATAATCCTGCGTTCGAGCATGAAAGTGTCAGATTTGGCGGTGGGGGAGTGTTGGTGTATGGTGGCATCTCCGTTCACGGGCGCACAGACCTCTACATCGTTCGATATGGACCTCAGACTGCTCGCCGATATAGGGATGAGATCCTAAGACCTATTGTAGTCTCTTACGCTGCAGCAATCGGAGATGACTTCGTTTTAATGGACGATAACTGCAGGCCACATCGTGTTAACCTGTTGGAGGATTTCGTTTTCGAGGAAGGAATCGTACGAATGGAATGACCAACGTATTCTCCAGACATAAATCCAATAGAGCACGTTTGGGACGCTCAAGGAAGACGAGTTGCTGGCTGCCAACCACCCACACAAACTCTGCAAGAACTGGAAAGAGCTCTTCTGGAAGAGTGGTATAGAATACTCCAACTCGTGATTAATAGTCTCATTGACTCCATGCCTCAAAAGTGCTCAACGTTGCTGGCCGTCCGTGAAAACCATACCCCCTACTGAAAATGATTTCCTTTGAAGAAAACACCTTTTCTTATTCTTTTTTCTCATATGCATAAATTGTGTTTTTTTCCCTTTTGTACACAAATGCGCAATAAAATGCATTTTTTTTCGGCCAAACATGTGTAATTTATTCTCATATAACCTACTACGTCTGTCGACCATGTATCAATCAGCTAAAAAGTTTCCCAGCCACAAAATCCACCTAAAACCGCAATATCCTTAAATTATTTTAAGCAGTGTATATACAGGCAAAATATTATTACAATAGAAGCATTTTTCACAAAAGGAGAACATTTTGAAAAAAGATTATTCTAAGTTAATTGTTTTCCAAAGTATTGTATTTAAATAATTTTTTTTTGTCAAAATGTCCTTACAACAATTTTATGCATGTATTCTAATCTGAGTGACTCTAAATATCATGAAAATTATCCATTTATGCGCTTTTTTAAAATCACGATTCCGAACGTAGTCGGATACCTTAAGTCAACTTACTGTTACAGACGCAATGAATATGTTCTTTGAACAAAACTATGCTTTTATTTTAAAATTAAAATCATGCGATGAGTTCTTATGAGGCGAAAAAGTATTTGCTTAGCTATCGGCAAAATGTGAATTCAAATATTGAGTTAAAACTGGGAGTATTTTTTTTCACTTGTCGTTGTTTAACAATAAAAAAAATTGATGTAGGAAATAATTTTCTAAGGTTACTTTAAGCACTTTAAAAAACTTTTCTGAAACAAACAATTTTTTTATCAGACAAAAAAAGCACATAAAAAGGACCAAGACTATTTTTAAATAAAAATTAAGTAAACTTTTGTAACTTGATAAATTAGCAAAAAGTGTGTCACTCAATCCCACCAATCAAGTAATTAAGCTATTATTGTTGAAGGTTAAAAAAATATAAGAAACAGCTTTGGCTTTTTTATTCAAATTATTTGAAAGAATTTCTACCTAAATGAGTAATTAATTGCATTTTCAGGTGCACATATCGGTAATTAAATTTTCATTTATGCTGTTCTGCTTTTAATTATCCATTTAATTATTTTTTAATAAGAGAAGAACATGATTGTATTTTTAAGAAATGTATGAAAATAAAAATTATACTAGAACCATTAGAGTCATTTTGAATTCTCTCGACGTTTAAGTCTAAAAGTATTCATGTCATTTGAATTCTAAAGTTACAATAGCTCAGTTTTACTTCACATCATTATTTTTTCCTTATATTAAAATACTAAAGAGGTTTCTAATTAAAATGCTCATTTTATGCAAAAGGAATTCGCATACTATTTCTTTTTAGAATATCTATTCAAACTGTATGCTTACAAACCATTATTTAAAAAAATATCGTTTTGTTAATAAATGAGTTGATTTTATTTTTCTTACTGTGTGCTCAAAAATTATTTGGTTATTTATTTAAAATGTCAGAAGAATTTTTAAGGATAATTATTCTAAAATTTCAAAATCTTCTGCTGAATTTCTTGCTGGACACTGACTTTTTTTTAAGTATAATAGGGCCTTATTATCGAGTTGTCAGTTTACTGAGCCTATATATCATTGTAAATAATGCCGAAAACTTGAATGAAATGCAACAGTAAGTTCCTTTATGAAAGAATAAGGCCACAAAAAATCCCATTTGAAAACATCTTACCGTGTATCATGCATTTTCTAATAAATATGGTCTACTAAGAAATGTCAGTCTCTTGGTCCGCAAAATCATGTACTTTGCTAATTGTACATACTGTTCTAGACGTCCACTAACTTTTTCTTACACCTGTTTCGCTTTTTCAAAAATCTTTTCACAGATATGAAATGACGAACTACTAAGAACTTTGATTGAACACTTCATGCTACACCCTCATTTTAAGCAAACCAATTAATCACCTGCATGTAAAGTAATCAAAGTGAATTTTTTCTGTTCGTATTATACACAATAGTAATTTGCTTAGGCTTGCCTTAAGTAGTTTTTCATTGTGTTTGTGTATGTCATGTTATGCTTCGCGCAGAGACTAGAGTTTTTTACAGTATCCGCTTATGACATATAATGCCTGGTTAGTAATATATATATATATGTATATATATATATATATGTGTATATAATATATATATATAAATATGTATTATTATCAAAAACAATGAAATAATATGAACATTATATATTAAAAAATGAAAGCTGAACTTATATTAGATTATATTATTATATATATATATATATATGGATTTAACTGGTTGTTCACTTATATAAATCATTACAAACGTATTTCTCTTTCATTGATGATTATTATCAGAAACATTTCAAACACTGTTTGGAACGTTAGTTTAAAAAATTAATATAAAAATTATGCAATATAACCTTTCCAAAAAATATATTGTCTCTTTTTTGTTTATCTTGTGGATGTTTATAAAGCATTTCACTATCAGAATAATTGTTGAATCGGCTTATTAGGTAGAAATGATTTCACACATTTTTGTAATACTTTGACTTGCATACAACTAATAAAGGCAAAATATATATTTAAACAGTTGCTATTCCTATTCAACAAAATTTTATAAAAAAAATTTGACCTGTTTTCAAAATACAAGTACTATATGCAGTAAAGGTAACTGTTTAAAAAGTTACTCTTCTCTTTGATAAACTCTGGTTCAACAGAATGCAATTTTTCTTCCTGTATGTGGGAAAATTTATCTCTATGTTGCTGCTGTTGTTTATTATTTTGAAAAAATCTATTTAGTTGTTTCCTTTTTTATTTCATTGAATATAAAATAACTATATCATTTTATTTAATAAGAAACTAAAATTCATTTGTTAATATATTTTTCAGAAATTTGAAATTACAATGTAAAGAACTAAATTACAATTCAAGAACTACTTGCTTAAATTTTTGAAAAAATTACATTCGTAATGCACAATATTACAATTAGCAGAATAAAAAATTAGTCAAATGCAGATATCTGCATATTTATTGAATAGTGAATACTAATGTAATAATATATTAGACATTCCCAAAGAGATTTCGTTACTCAATGATTTGCTGTTCTTTTGTAAATACAACTTCTCTGAATAATAATTTCTGATTACAAGTAATTACATTGTACCTTCTACATATTTTTTTCTTTATTAGCACACTTTGAAAAGTTCATATGGAAGTCAAATATTTACTTAGTTAATGTACCTTTATGTGTGTCCATGTATTAATACTTTTCAAACAAAAAATATACTAGTAAGTTGTTTTTTATAGTTTTAGTCAACCCCTTGCTAACCACAAATTAGTTAACTATTTAAGATTTTCTTATAATTCTAAATGTAAATTAAATTGACAATAACTTTCCATCTAAGTTTACAAAAAAAAGTTGGTTCAATCGCTCTTACTAAAGATATAATAACTTGTATTCTATTTGAAGCTTCAAAGCCATATCACAGAATTCTCTAATTGTATTTTCACATCAAACATTGATATGCGTAAAATTTGCAATGCATTAAATTCTGAAAATTTTAAGTTAATCAAATAATATTTCTTCACAATAAGGAAAAATATTTATATGTCATGTGATATTTTTGTTCCTCAATTTTCGGAATGATTCTATAAACAAGAAAATTTACTTAAGTATGTTAATATGAATTTAAAATTTACGATTAATTTATTCTGCGATTCAAATTTACTTTTAAAATTTCCCCTTTTTTGACGTTTTTCAGAAACATTTGAAAATTTCTACTTTTCTTTATCACCCTATTGATATTTAAAAAGTAACTATCCCATCGTGATCTATTAATTCATTATTATTATGTTACCAGGTCTATACAATTTATTTCCTAGCTAATAATATATAAACATAAAAAAAAATCTAAAACATTTTTAAAAATGCTATAGTACAGTTTTTGATCATAATGACATAAATCTCAATATTCTTCGAAATTTTTGGAAGATCATTTATTTACTATATGAATATACCTTCTCTGTGCAATTGAATTTAGGGTTCAGTGTTTATTTGGAAAAAATCAAATAATGAAAAGGTTTTAAGAATTAAACGGGCTGTTAAATTGAAATTATTACTAAAGGTTATTTGGAAATAATATTGATCAGAATACTTTGAAATATCGAAAAACTATACATAACTTATTTCTTTATGGAATATTAATTAATATTTCAAATGAGAAACAAGAGTAACAACAAGAAAAAAGCTTTTTTGTAATAAAACATAGGGTTGTTCCATAATTATTGACCGCAATAAATATAGGTAACTGCTACAGATCTTTTTATAGGTACATTAGTGATTTATTATCAAGTATCCTACAATGTGAAGTGATTTTTCGATTTCGATGGACATCTTGGAGATATGGGTCAAAGCTGATCCTCCTTCCCCTATCTGAGATATATGGTGCATGAATAGTGGATGGTCCTGAGTGGAAAAATAGTTTTTTCTGGGAGAAAATGGGTGGAAGCAATCTGATTGGATGACTAGGAAAGGTAGAGGAATGACGTCAACGTCATGGGTGAGGTCTCCTGATGGTTTCGGCGGGGAAAAGTCCAGAAGAGATGTGGCTGGAACTGACAAGTGTAGAGGATGCACTGCTATTGGATGACGGTTGCAAGTGAGGAAGCTCTCTATTGGCTACACTGAAGTTGAGGAGATTTTACTGAGATCGATAAAAGGGACTTCCCTGGTGGGTGCAGCTATAAAGTTTAAGAAGAAAAATTAAAATGTAAAAAGAAAAATTTAGCATTTAGAATTCATTCACCACCGGTGAATGAAGAGAATTAAAGTGGGTAAAGTGAAGGTGGGAAAATCCAAATACTCTTTAAATGCCAGTCCGGGCACTGGAAACATTTACCTTCAACCAACCAGAGAGCATCCTCTCAGCTCTCAGCAAAGTCAAAATCACTGACAAAATCAATCCACGCCTCCCGGATCCCATCGTCGCAACCAATAGCCTGTGTGCCACTCCGCAGACTATGAGCTTCGACTTTCGTTATGCCCCACATCTTAGACTTTCTGATATGGTATTGAGGACTGAGTATAATTCCAGATGCCCAAAACTAGACTGTCATCCACTGGAAACATTTAAGGATGTGATGGAGCAACGCGGCCTGCGGATGGTGATTCAGCACGTTTTCTGGCTTGGACATTCGTCTGCTGCAACAGTTGCCAACGTCAACAAAGCTTGGGTGCGGGCACACTAAGTGAGACGGACAGTCGTAGATCGTTTGCCGAGTTTCGTAGAGTTGATATAAAGGCTGACCACATAAATTTGCAGCCGGTTGTCCAGTTCGGTATAATGTGGACTATTTACGGCAGAATATGAAGGCCCCATCAACGTCAATGGTAAGATAGCTAGGATCGGAGCTCTCCGTAGCAACGCAGTTACTCTCCCGACATTTGACGGCAATAGACATGGTGTAAAAGCTCGAAACATGGGTATCACAGGCCCTAATGGAGTAGCTTAAAGGAAAAGCTGTAAATCTCTACAGGAGCGCGAGGTTAGAGAGCCATTATTCTATTGTATCCTGACAGTGGTTGAAAAATAGATGTTGTATAAAAATCGCAATAAAAGTGAACCTGTGAATCATTCCCCAAACTAAATCTTTATCCACTAAACGTTTCATTTCCGTTTGGTGGATTGCTAAAACCATGGTCTATTTTGAATTCTTCTCGAGAGGTCAGACCATAAATACGTCATTAAATCATCATCAATTGAGTGAATGCCACAGAAAACTTCACATTAAACAACAGCACTAGTCAATAACTCAGGTCCCATACTCTTGCATGATGAAATTCAGCTCCATGTCTCAGTTGGTATCCGGGAGTTGGGGTATGAGTTTCTGCTGCACCCACCTTATTCTTCAGAACTGGCTCTGACTGAGTATCCCATATTTCGTTAGTTGGACAGATGTGCAAACAATTCCCGAACCAAGAGGCTTTGATTCAGGGGTTTCGTGATATCTTTGACTAATGTGACGCCGACTTCAGCCACCGTTGCCTTATTAAGCTCCAAACTCGTTGAGTGAAGTGTAATCATGCCGATAGTGACTATTAGCTGAATAAAATCTATTTCTTTGTTTGTGGCTCGTGTTTTCTTTCGTGTTTCATTTTCAGCCAATAATTATGGAATAACCTATTATGTCTTGGAGAGGAAGGGATATTCATTTATTTTAAAATCATTGAACTATCATATTTAATTATTTAACATTCTTTTGAACTGTAAAAACTAATAAAGTATATTTATAGTATGCGAATACATAATAATTCATGTTAAAGTTTGGAATTTACTTAGCGTATACAGAAACGTAAGCAATTTTGTTACTTCTATTAAAAATGTCTTACACAATCAACCACATTCCCTTCTAGAAAAGTTTTGAGGACAAGGGTTATGTATAGCTCGGAAATAAATTTGTTACCAAAGGAAATTGTTTCTCTGTTGCTTCATAATTTAGCCGAGTTCTAATTATGTCATCCTCTTTCTCTGCTTTATTAATTGAGGTAATAGAATGCATTACTCTGAGATCAATGAACGCATTTCAAGAAGTACTTTTCTCAATCTTGGATATATTTATCCCGAACTCTAATTTTTCTTTATTCAAAATAAATGTGTTTTCTTCTGCTGTGTTTTTTATTTCTGAGCATTTTTAAAAAGCGTTTAAAATACCTTTTATTGTGATTTAAAATATTTCAAAGTTCTAAATAAGAAAAGTATATTTCTTTAGCCATTCATAGTAATAAAACAACTTTAATGACATATTTTTTTGAAAATTTTATGTGCAATGTTTACATTTAATACCACCGAATTTGCAAAGAAGAAAATTTGCATTTGTAAGTATTTAAAAGAAAACTGGTTAGCCTGAATTAAAAGTGAAATTAAAGATTGTAGGCTTTTAAATCATTATTTTGCCAATATTTAAAAAAGATAACAATTTATTTATTTATTTAAAAAATGACGAAATTGTAACAATTGTCTTAACAATATAAATCGTAACTTTCTTTTCAATAACAGAAACACAATGCTTCATAAAAGTACTTATCAGATGCTTGTGACAAGTTCAAAGAAAAATATAAACCAAGACCGTCACATTCAGATCAATAATATGTTCAAAAATGACTTTGATGAAAAATCGATGTAAAATTATGTTGGAATTCGAGACAATAAAAAGTATATTCCAGAAATGAAACAGCTTCAGGAAATAGAAAATTCCAAAAAAGAAAGGGAAACATTATTTCACCACATGTACTTTTGTGACGGGCTCACGCGTCTTTTCTTTAACATGTCATTTGGGTTATTTGAGGCCAGAATTAATGGCAATTCTTTTCCAACCAAATCCAAGAAGTGAAGCGTGAAAGAAACATGCAAATTAGGAAGCTTTTCAATATCAGAAGTTAGAGTAAGCGAGATGGCAATTTGAGGAATGTAAACATAATCCGTGGTTCAAGCGTGAAGAAGTTTTGGAAAAAGTTACGCAGCGACGAACAGAAATCATATGTGATAAAGATCCATTGAGTCAAGGTGCATACCATTGCACTCGAGTAATTACAAGGCTTAATCTAAGATTGTTGTGATCGTTACTTCAAACTACAGTAAGGTAGGATTGACTATTTAATATCAGGATCTGTGATAGAATTAGAATTGAGTTTAGGCGAGTCAGTTATTGATAGTGATCCGGGTTAGGTTAATTCGGTATTATATAAAGTGTGTGTTTTGCCACTGTAGATTATCTCACATATATTATTATAATCTAATTTGTTAAAGAACTAAGTTAAATATCTTAATAAAGTCATATTAAGATAATGTATGCTTCTAATTCTTCCGTTAATCCTACACCTCTAGCTCACGCTGATACTCAAAGAGATGTTCACACAAGGAAGGGAATATCACACTTTTAATTCTTATTCTCTCGAATAAAATTTAGTCTAAAAGTAATTCGAGAAGAGTACTTTAGTCTTAGTACTTTAAACTAAAAGTACTGGTTAATGCGCAAAATTAGTGTGACCAATTTTAAATGTGTACAACTATGAAAGTAAATTTTATCTCTTTGCTGTCATATTTTAAAAATGAAACATTTAAATTGCCGATCTAATTATTTTTATTAGTGAGAGCAAATTATGGCTCCGAAATTACATCCTCAAGCCCAGAACGAAATTTTAAAGCTTTTGAAGGATGTTTGCTCAAATTCTGTTATAAATAAAACATTTGAAAATCAGAAAAGACATTTCGCCAATGGATTACTATCTAAATTTTGAAACGGAATAAAATTTGGCTGGCAATCAAAAGCCTCAGGGAAAAAATGTGGATGAAAGGTCCTTAAGTAAAAAAAAGAAGCTGAAAAGACTAATCGTTGTAAGAAATTCTCTGCCTCAAAAAACTTCTGCAAAGAAACTACAGATATAGCCAACGACAATTAATGTTATGCAAATATAGGTACAAAGCATGGCTAACTTCGGATAAAGCCCAGTTTTGTGTGTCATTCACAAATGGCAAAGCGAAGGTACAATATATTTCACGCAAAATGTTCGTAAAGACAAAGCTGTTTTGCGAAATGCAAGTTGGGCATCAGGTTTTACGGAATGTCTTCTCAAAGCTTAACAAAACCATTTTTTGTGGTAACAAAGGCTAAAATTTATGCTCAATACTCTTAGAATAAAGTTTTGAAACATTCGATCAAAAAAAGTAAACGTCTTTACCCTGAAGGAAACTTTGATTTTCACCAAGATTCTGTACCAAGTCAAACTGTAAAATCAACTATAAAATGACTGAAACACTAAAAAATTAATTTTCTGTTGAGAAATGGTTACCACCAACCCGTCAATGTGTTCAGTATGAAAATTGTCTTATGGGGATACTTAAAAAAATTAAACAGACGTTAAGTAAGAATACTCCAAAGAGCTTCAAAAAGTAATCAAAAGAGGAAGTTGGAAAAATGCCTCCAAAAATGGTCAAAATGCCATTTTGGCTTGGTCGAAACATTTACGTAAAGTGTATTATGTCTTAAGGAAACCCCATTGAAAATTTCATGTAAAAAACTTAATTCGATAAAAATTTATGATGCTCTGAAATTGGTCACAGTACAGTATTTTTGAACCAACCGGTAATTTATAAATGACAAGTTGAAAACCATTAGTAGGTGGCCTTTTGTATGTTATACAGAATTTATAGAAATTTCACTTTTCAGAATTCAGAAACTACGTCAAGACCAAAGTTTTGTGTTGAAAGAAAATTCCAGTTTGGCTAAAATATATTTATTTCATGAAATATTTTATAATATTTTCGCTGAGAGAGTCATTCATAGAATTCATTTTTTATTGAATGAAAATGTATTTTTCTCATGTCAAATTTTTATAATTGAACTTTTCACTTTGTAACTGAGTGCGCCAGACTTTCCACTTTTTGTAATGAATTTTCCCCTTTCCTACCCCAATGACTTTTTAGTACCGGGACATTTTCTTATGAAACGCAACGGAAAGTTCGCATCAATCAAATTTTCATTTAACCGCATTATTACCTTCCAATAAAAACTGTAAATATTTATTTTCTTGTAATATAAATTTGTACTATCTCCATCTCTGGCTATTATTCGGACTATTGTAGGTGTATTTGAAGTTATATGTATTTTTGAATCTAACAAATCCCACATTCACAATACATTTTATATTCAAGAATATATTTCGTATCACAAATACATCTTAAAGGGAGGAAAGTGTTGGTTATTCTAAGAAAATTACATTCGATATGATGACACACGAAAGTGTATCCTCACAGATCTTTAACCTTTTCTCGTGCAGTAGCTTATAAGTCTGGCCACATAACAAAAAAGTTTTCTCCATGAGGGTGGTGGATATTTAGTCTATCCACATGCGTTAATTGCAGCTAAAACGCATAAAAACCAATACATATGGTAGCTCGATATCTTTTTTTGCATTTCATATTCTTTGATGGGTAGTTAGAAACAGTTTTTCTCGGTGTAAATCTACAAAATGTATTTCGATTACAATAAATAAAATTTCTGATCTGTGAAAAAAAAATTTCGAGAAGTCTTAAGTATACTTTTCTCTCATCTGAATGAATTAAGCAAATATACTAAAAAAAAGGTTTTAGAAAGATTTTTGGAAAGCTTTCATGTGTGGATAGAGGCTCTATTCACATATGAATCCATTATCCATTTCTAATGTTGGAATATTAACAAACTTTGTTTACAATATGTGGTACGAGATTCTTGGGTTCGAAAATCTTTCATTACAGCTTTTGTTTGTGTACCACTGTGCCTTCAAGCAAATGGTTCTACTTGCTTTGAAAAGTTTCACAGTAAATAGCTCGTAAAATTAGTGAAATAACTAATTGAAATCCTCAAAAATGTTATTTTATTTCTGACTTTTTATACTAAAATTACATAAAATACAAAATGTGGATATATACCAATTTCAATATGTATATATATTTTAGTAAGTATTCTATATTGTACAATTAATCTATTTTTATTTTATCACTTTGTACTTTGTATTTAATTCTTATTGACATAGTTATTAGCATAAATGCTAATTTTTCATAAAAAAGTTTATTATAATATGCTTCATTATTTTTGTCCTGAAAAGTAAATTAAATGTCTTAAGTGCGCAGTGGCTATAACGTCTGGCCACCACCAAGGAACAAAACCCCTGATCAGATTTTTTTTCTGACAAAATAATATTTATAGAGGGTGAGAACGTTACATTTATCAATTACTTAATCACAGAAAAGTGTATTTTAGCTTTGTTCCCACGAAAGCGCTAAAAGTGTGGTAAATTATTTTTAATAAATTTAACATATATATATATATATATATATATATTTATATATATATATATATATATATATATATATATATATATATATCATATAAATATATCATATCATATAAAGTAGTTTCGTTCGTAAATAATGATGGAGCACTAACACTTTGCGTAGATTGCGTTTAGATTTTTAAATTGAACCTAACACTTTCAAACTATTAATTCTTTGTTTTATGTCATGTCTCCGATTTCTCAATTATTCCTCAGCATTTTTTTCGCAAATTTAATAAATGAATAGAAAAATCATGTAGTATTGAACGGAACACTTAAGAAATACAAACGATTACTTTCGGTCGGTATAAATGAAATTCATGAAACATATATTGTTTTTAAGTCTGTATACTATTCATAAGAGTATCAAAAAACTGAGATACCATGCACAAACAAATGACTCCTATTATGAAGTTCCAAGTACTGCTGGCTCAGGAATATTTTCAAAGTAATTTTCATTTTCTGCTTCTTTTGGAAAAATTTGACCAGCTTTTAATGGAGAGAGATGGATGCTATACTGATTGCCCTAAAAAACTTAATAATTTTTGAGGATATCCTTGCCACACAGAGTAGTAATTTTTTGCTGATTCACAAGCGGCTGTACAGGCTATTAGTTCCTCAAGACCTACATCATACCAGAAAATTTCCCATTGTCGGTGTTATCTACAGGAGCTAATATTAAAATTGAAGCTTGTAGCTTTCCAGTAGATACTTGGCCCCAGTGGCATTTTAGCAACGAAAAAGCCGATTACCTTACCAAAAAAAGTTATCGCGGCTACAAGAATAAACTTCTTCAGGCTTCTGTCTTTCCATTCTATCAAGTTGTATATTAAATATATGACAGCAAGATATGTTAAATCCCAAATTTATGATAGGATAAAACTATAACGGTGAAAATTTGAGGATTTGTTGGCTATTCCCAGCAGTCCTCGTCGGGAGGCAGGTGCTTAGTTCTGGCTCCTCACTGTTTGACGGAGTATCTGAATGGTATTGGAATTTTTTTGAGTTCTAGTTGCTTTCTAAGTGATTTGGCGTATCGAATGAATAGGGATCACCTTCATCATTGTACGGCACTTCATCACAACTCGGAAACAACGCAGTATTGGAAAACTGGAGAACTTTAAAGGCAATGACTTCGGTCAATTTTTTTTAAATATATGTTTATCTGTGTCTTTAGTCCTTCTCAACCTTCATATCTTATTATTCTACAACCGTGTGTGTGTTTTGCTATTGAAAGTTTAAAAAAAAATTTAAATAGTCGGGTAAAAAAAATTTTGAACTTTTTCTAAAATTAAAAGAAAATTACGAAATATATAGAATTTGTCTATTCTCAAAAAATATGCGCACAATACTAAAAAGAAAACATTTCATTATAAAAAGTTCATTTTTTTCATGTTGTTCTTATAATTTTTTTTTACAAAATATTTTATTGATTTTTCTTTTTTCTTTATAGTATTTGTAGATCGTGAGGGTGATTCGAAATAAATTTTGTTTGCAAAAATTACTTTTTTTACCTTTTAATAAATTTATAAATACAATTTCAACGTATAGCCTTATTTTGGCATGTAAGAGGAACTTTTCTAGCATATGAAAGCACCTTAAATATTTTATTAAACTGACGAAGAACTACTTTTAGAACTTAAGAATTAGGGCTACTATTTTTGATTTAAGAAATGGCAAGACTTAGTTTCAAATTTACTTTCAGCAAACACTGTCAAAGTTTAGTATTTCTCGCCTAATCTCTCAATTAAAATCTATGATTGTTAGAGAAAAGAAGGTGCAAAAAAAGATTTTTTTAATGGAAATATTTTTGAAGTAAATAAAATTTTCAAAAAAAAATATGACAACACAAAGAAAGAAAAAATTTAACAGATATTTATTATAGTAAAAATACGCGTTACTTACATGTTAAATGTAAATTAATTATTCATTTTTCTACACCAGTGCTTCTCAAAGATCCAATATTTGCAAACCAATATTCTATCCTAATTTTCATCGTGCCCCCCTCCATACAATAACAATGTATTTAATTCAGTAATACTATTCTTTCACGCTAAAATTACAATACGTCTTTAACTTCTTAAGAGACACCGGTGCATATAAACGTCTCGTTCAGCCAAAGCGTTAATTGCGTATATATATATATGTCTTTGAGAAGTACGATCTCTCTCTCTCTCTCCTTCTCTTTTCTGTACACTACTATCCAACAAATTCATCCGAGGGCTTCGGAATGCAATAAACTTACCTTGGTAGTGTTTTCGAAGAACTTACTTATTCTGTTGCGTATATACACTGGTGTGCAAAAATTAAGGACGAGACGGTTTTTTCAATATAACTTTCTACAAAAGCTTTCCAAATCAACACGTTTAATACCGTAAGATCCCCAATACGTAAGGACATGTGTAATGTAAGCAACACTTACTAAAAGAGAAATCAGAGGGATAAAAAGAAGCTTGATTGAAAAAGTAGCATGGAGCGCAATGCGACTGAAGGCCGAAAAAACATCCCTGTGATGGGTGTCCAGCAAGAAACATCCGGTCTTTAGTAGGGGATATGATCTCCCCTGACTGCTAGGCAGGTTTCACAGTATCTGCCCATGCTGGGAATGAGGGTGTCAATGAGTTGTTGAGGCATTACTGCCCATTCGTCTTGCAGCGCCAATCGAAGCTCCCGAATCGTTACTGGTGGTAAGGTACGAGCTGCCAAGCGTCTGCCTAGAAAATCCCATACATGCTCGATGGGATTGAGATCCGGAGATCGTGCCGGCCAATCCATACGTTCAATATCCTCACTCTCTAAGAGCTGTTCGGCAGCTACTGTGCGATGACATGGTGCATTGTCGTCCATGAAAAGGAACTGCAGACCCATAGCGCCTCTAAAAAGTAGCACATATGGAAGAAGAATCTCGTTACAATAACGGATCCCGTTGACTGAACCTGCGTCGAAGAAGTGAAGGTCGGTACGACTACCAAGCATGATGCCTCCCCGAACGAGAACACCGCGACCTCCATACCTGTCCCTTTCAATGATGTTCGAGGGATGATTGCGGCTTCCCCGCTCTCTCCAGATGAGTATGCGATGAGAATCGCTACTCAAACTGAATCTGCTCTCATCTGTAAAGTGTACTCGTCCCCATTCATTGTCTCTCCAATTCCGGTGTTCCCGGCACCACAGAGAACGCCTTCTCCGATGGGCAGGCGGTAAAGGTACACACCGTACAGGGCGTCGTGCAAACAGACCACCACCGTGCAGCCTTCTGGCCACGTTAAAACGCGATATCGGTCGTCCAGTCGCCTATGTCGTGTGTCTAGCGATTTCTCCTGCTGTCAGCCGCCTGTTTCTTCTGGCCTGTAAGACAATGTACCGGTCATCTTCGGGTGTGGTTCCTCGTGGACGACCACTACTGAACCCCCGGATAGCTGTTCATGTAGTTTGAAATTGTCTCCAAAGTCGTGAAACGATGCTGTGAGCAATTCCGAACTCTGCAGCCACACTTGTCACACTGCGGCCTTCCTCCAACTTCCCAATGATTCGACCTCAAGTAAAAGCATCCAGATGTCGTCTAACAGATTGATTATTCGCCATTTCTCGCTGAGGCAGCAACTCGGTGTGATTTTAACTGCTATACGGCTTGCAATCTCTTTGCCAGAAATACTGATCTTACACCGACTACAT